>LR880969.1:3155850-3171841 GCA_904067115.1 Aegilops sharonensis | reverse complement strand
CAAGTATACGGGATAGTTGTAGCCTCTTTCGATAAGTAAGAGTGTCGAACCCAACGAGGATCTAAAGGTAGAACAAATACTCTCTGAAGTCCTATCGGCCACTGATACAACTCTACGCACGTTTGACGTTCGCTTTATCTAGAACAAGTATGAAACTAGAGGTACTTTGTAGGTGTGATAGGATAGGTTTGCAAGATAAGAAATAACACGTAAATAAAAACTAGGGGCTGTTTAGATAAAGATGCAATAAATTAAATATAGCGAGTGTGAAAAAGTGGTGGTAGGAGCTATGAAAGTGTCCCTAAGCAATTGACTACGTTACTAGACCGATAGCAAATTTTATGTGGGAGAGGCATAAGCTAACATACTTTCTCTTCTTGGATCATGTGCACTTATGATTGGAACACTAGCAAGCGTCCGCAACTACTAAAGATTCATTAAGGTAAACCCAACCATAGCATTAAAGCATCAAGTCCCCTTTATCCCGTACGCAATAATCCCCTTACTCGGGTTTATGCTTCTGTCACTCAAGCAACCCACCATAAAAGAATCATGAACGTATTGCAACACCCTACAGCGGGGATCCCTCACGCTTGCGCGACACGGAGGGCACAATAGGACAGCAACATAACCACAAGCAAATTAAATCAATCATAGGAATTCAACAACCACCAATAGGACAACGAAAATCTACTCAAACATCATAGGATGGCAACACATCATTGAATAATAATATGAAGCATAAATCACCATGTTCAAGTAGAGGGTACAACGGGTTGTGGGAGAGTGGACCGCTGAATATAGATGGGGGAAGGTGATGGAGATGTTGATGAAGATGATGGAGGTGTTGGTGAAGATCGCAATGATGATGATGGCCCCCGGCGGCGTTCCGGCGCCACCAGAAGCAAGGGGGAGAGAGTCCCCCTTCTTCTTCTTATTCCTTGACCTTCTCCCTAGATGGGAGAAGGGTTTCCCCTCTGGTCCTTGGCTCCCATGGCTTGGGAGGGGCGAGAGCCCCTCCGAGATTGGATCTATCTCTCTGTTTCTGCGTTCTCTGATTCTGCCCCTTCACCATTTTTTTATATCTGGAGATCCGTAACTCCGATTGCGGTGAATCTTTCGCCCAGATCTTTCTCATAAAATTAGCTTTCTTGCGGCAAAAGAAGAGCATCAACCGCCTTACAGGGGGCCCAGGAGAGTCCAGGGCGCGCCCCTATCTCCTGGCCCCCTCGGGCACCGTCTCGCGTTGATTTTACTTCCCAAAAATCATAAATATTCTAAAATAATTCTCCGTCCGTTTTTATCCCGTTTGGACTCCGTTTGATATGGGTTTTCTGTGAAACATAAAACATGCAACAGACAGGAACTGGCACTGGGCACTGGATCAATATGTTAGTCCCAAAAAAATAGTATAAAAAGTTGCCAAAAGTATATGAAAGTTGAATAATATTGGCATGGAACAATCAAAATTTATAGATACGACGGAGACGTATCAGTGCCAGCCCCCCGCCCACGCCCCAGGGGATGCCCATGCAGAGTCGGGTGGTTGTGGGCGAAAGGGGGAGCCGGCGCACGAAAGAAGTTGATGTACTGGCCGTCCCTGGAGTAGGAGTCGGCAGCGCGCCAGACGCGCACCGGCCACACCGAGACCGCGCGTGCCCCCCAGCGCCCCCCGAGCATCCAGACATCGCAAGGGACGTCACGTGGGCTCCGGAGGCGAACGGCCACCCGGACGGTGGCCAGCTCTTGCCCAGCCAGGACGAGGGGGTCGATCTCCAGGACCTTTCCGAAGGAAGCGAAAGCCGCGGCGATGCCCGACGGGTTGATGAACTCGGCAGCAAATCCCGTGGCCGCCAGCAGCGCACAGGAGGCGACGTGGAGATCGACACGCCCAAAAGCTTCTTCCCGATGGAGATCTATGCGGGCTCCTTCGTGCGGGAAAGGTTGGTGCCGCATAGCCTCTTCTTGGTCAGCCACCGAGGAAAAACGGAGGTACATGGCGCCCACGGAGGACGGGATCGTCTCCGGGAGGAGGTGGCCGATGTAGCGCAGAACGGCGGCCTGGACTGCCGTGGTGTCGTTGTGGAAGGCGTTCGGCAGCTCGATGGTCACGACCGCAAGCCGCGTGGCTGCGACATAATCACCCTCCGGCTTGAACACCTCGATGGAGTCCGGACGCAACGACTCCGCGGCAATGGAGCGCGAGTCCCCGATCAAGAGGGAGGAGATGGAGGAGCCAGAAAGCTCCGAGACTGAGGCACGGTCCCTAGCAGAGCTCCCCTCACATGCGGAGAGGGGCAGGGTAGGCGGAGGCCGCAAAGGGGCGGGAGCAGGCACGGGCTCAGGGTGGCGTGGCTAGGAGAGGAGTGCGCCGGAGAGGGCGGAGGAGAGGAAACCACCCCCGACGAGGAGATGTCCCGAAAAAGGGGAGTAGCATCCGCAGCCACCTGGGAGCTGGTTCTCCCATATCCAGCACGCCCATGGAATCTGCAAGACTGGCCAGGTGCATGGAGGTGCGGAGACGAGCGGAGGGGTACGGCGTGGAAGCTCTGCGGGGTGGCGGGGGCGGCGGTGGCGGAGGAGGGGGTGGGGCGAGCGGGGGAAGCGACGCCGGCATGGTGGGGGGAGGGGAGGGGAGCGAGCGACGCGAGGCCATGGTGCAGCGAGGGGAGCCGGCACGGTGACCGGAGACCCTCCAGCGACGGCAACGAACTGGGTCTCGGCAGTCACAGACATAATGGTGGATGGAGAGACAGCGATAACAGCCGGAAAGGGAAAGAGGAGGGGTGAGGCGAGGCGGTGGCTTAGGAAGAGGAGGAGGGGAAAGAAGGGTGTCCCTATACGGGCTCCGCTGCCCGTCAGAAGGGGGAGAAAACGCCATGGGCCCCGGCGCCGCGGGATGGTCATCATCCAGGTGGTCAATGCGGAGCGGACACCCAGAACCGACACCACCAATGTCGCTGCGGGGGGCGACCGATCCCGTTAGCGAAGCAGGGGCAGGATCCGCGCGGGCTCCAGGCAACCCGTCCCGCGAATCACAGCCCGAAACGTGAACAGTTGGCAGGGGAAGTAACCCAGCGCGGGGAGGCCGGGATGGGATAGGGCACCAGATAGGTAGAAGTCTACCGCCCTGGCCGCGCCGCCCGGGGCGCCCATGCACAATAACGCCATGTGGGTGGGATTTGAATTTGAGACGGGCGACTCTAGCTCTCGCCGCGGCAGCCGCAACGCGGGCCCCACGACGCGAGGTATGCAGCGACAGGTTAACAGGCGTCATCAACCCCGGCCCAACGGCGGCGACGAACTCGGCGACGGCAGCGCTAGCAACGCGCACGGAGAAAGCAAGTTCGCCCGCCGCGACCGCAACAAGGGATTGTGAGGGAGCACAGAAGAAATAGGAAAGGAGCCCGGCCACGCCCTCCGCGGAGAAACAGGCCGCCGGGAAGGGAGCAGCGACCCACAACATGCCGGGGTCGACAAGGGAGGGGTGGACCGACTGATTGAAAGGAACCCCGGACTGGAAAGCAGAAAGCACACGAGCATTGAAGACTATACCTGGACGAGGAATAAGGGAGCTGACGCAGCTGGGATCTTTGGCTACGCACGACGTCGCATGACCTCCACCAATGGCGGAGCCGGCAACAGCAGCGGAACCAGGGGGGAGGTGACTACTGTGGGGGAGGTGGAGGGTGGGTAGCCGGCGGCGAGGCTCCCGGCGACGCCACCCAGGGGAGCCCGCGGGTCGCCCCACAGGTCGCCTGGTGGTTCGCGAGAGCAACTCATCCTCCACCCTTGATCTTTGTCTTCAGAGCCCATGATCTTTTTGACAAGTATTTTCGGACGGAGGGAGTATATAAAATATAAAATTACATCTTACGATGAATCTAAAGATATATACTTGGCATTCAAGATGTATCCTACTACAAACTTGTCAAAATTTATGAGGTTTGACTTTAAAAACAGTTACGCACTACATTTTAGGGCGGAGGAGTACCATTTAACCGGAAAGTTGGTGTACCGTATACCTTTCCCTCCGACTCCACCATTTTTCGAGAAACTGGGAGCGTTGCCTTTGAATTACTTATATTAGAAGAAAAGAGTGTGTTGCAATAACTATGCATAGACTGTCATTGCTTTGGACATACTTTAAGCGCGCCTTCTAAACCGTGATGGAGGGAGTAATTTTTTCCAGGCAACACAGGAAGCATTTACACTCTACGGAAGGGAGAGAAGCAGCGCTGAATTTGATTCCAATTCTGTAGAGTTACAACTACCAGTACACTGCCCGTCGTTTCAGGTGGTACATTACACCGAACGGTAACAATAACAAAGCTAATTAATCATCTTCCAGCCGGCCCGTGCGCCTGCTCCCCCGTTGGCTGGATGGCTAGCAGCAGTCGGCGAGCGTGCGGCGGAAGGCGGCGGGGGAGCAGCAGGGGATGCGAAGCGGGCCCTGGTGGTCGTAGCCGTACTCCTGCGCCGCCCGGCCGAGGAGCTCCGCCAGCGCCGGCCGCCCCAGCAGCTCCGCCCGCACCAGGAACCGCTCCGCCTCGCTCCCGTCCCCGACGTGCACCGGCACGTGCCCCTCCGGCACCGCCCTCTCGCTCCCGCTCCCGCCCCGCCGCTTCGACGGCGACGCGGGAGGGGAGGAGTCGTCGCCCACGCGTGACAGCCGCCAGATCAGCTGCCTCATCCCGAGCGTCGGACGGGCGTGCTCTGCTGCTGCGTGTGCCCGGCGCGCGCGAGTGGAGCTGACCAGCGGAGTCGAATACACGGACGGAGACGAAGACGCACAGTGGGGTTTGTCTGGTCGGGTCGGGGGCGGGTGGAGGGCACAAGCTCAAGTGGGGCTGCTGCCATGGCCATGGCCATGCCAGGATCTCTCTTTTGTGTCTCTCGACAGGTGCTCGGGCGTGCGGAATTAACGGTGCCTCCCATTGTCTCTGCTGCATCTTTAATTGTAAAACGTGGGATACCGCACGTTGAAATGCTTTGCTCTGCTCTGTGTCAAAGAGCCCAGCAGCGTCGGCGTGCCGCCGCCGCCGCTCCGGTGCTTGGGCTACGTGCGTTCCGCGCAACCCGTCGAGCAAGTTCATCATGGCCGGCCGGCCGGCCATCTACCTCTGCCGGTACGCGAGCACTGTGCGCAGCGCACATGTGGGGTGCCACTGTCACCCCAGGTACAACAACGGCCACTCCGGCAGGAGAGGGCCCATCACCATTCCCCAATCTGGAGCAGGCGGACGTGTCGAGCGGCGGGAGCGCGACGCCGCACCAGCATGGCGTGGCCCCGATCGACGGAGATGTTGGCCTCTTTTTCCAACCTCGGCCCGCGCAGGAACATGCGCATGCAGGAGCTACGATCGAGGTGGGCGGCGACGTGACCGGCGGAACAACCACTCCTGCTGCTGCCACTGTTGCCGGGTGTACGCCCATGGCTCCTCGGCCAGTGGTCGTGGGTTCGGTGTCCACACGCTGTACCTCCGCTGCTTTTCAGCCGTCCGGTGAAAATGGATACTCGGGCAACAGTTAGGGCTATGTCGCTATGAGACAGACATCCTTCTTTAACCGTGCATCAGCTGACCCATACGTCGTAGCCGCATGATCTTTGATACTGTTCGACGAGATATGCACCATGCTTATGATGTTAAGCAAACACTATGGCAATTAGGCCATCCACTGAACACTAATCCTGAGAGGACCATTCACACCCTAGCTCGAACCAGGTCTCCAAAGTCGCAACAAAACTATTACTCTGCCTTTTTGCACCTGTACTTGAGCCACGAACAGGCACCTAACAAAATAGTTTCATGGCAATAGCTATTTTTTTCTATACAACCAATTCAATCCTTTTACGTAACATTTTTAATCAGCCATGTGAGTATTTTTTCTGTAATATATGAACCATGTTTCATCGATTGTCCCGACATATAATTCATATGAGAATCAGTTTTTGTTTGAATAAACAAATCTTGAAAGTTATGAAAATATTGGCATGCATTGTTTCATATATGGTAGAATATGTTTCAACCGACTAAAAAACGTGTTTCAAGTTTTTTTTTTTCATATAATATGAACTTACATGCAATTGATATGGTGATGGGTGCGCTGAGGTGGTGCACGACGCTTCAATGTCATATGCAAGCGGCATGACAACATGGTGGTAGATCTAACCTTTCAAAATTGGGGGGAAACATTAAAAGGGATAAAAAAGTGTAACCCAAGCGCCTCAATCGGGTAAATTTAAGAAATACTCCCTCCGTCCTAAAATATAAGAACGTTTTTCACACTAGCATAATGTCAATCACGTTCTTATATTTTGGGACGAAGGGAGTACCTGCTAAATTGGGTAGAGGTGTCACAAAAATCAACATAGGTGTGGTAAAATGTGTTTTTTTCTTCTAGATGTATGATGTCAACCTAGGGATCGATGATGAATGAAGCATATACTTCAGTGACATGCATGATCGACTTGTAGTTTGTGTCTGGTCAAAGGGTGTATCTAGCTTTCATCTAAGTGAGAAATAATCATGCCTCATCTAACTCCTACATTGTTGGACTTTCACGGAGATTCGTGGGGATTTTCTTCTTCTTTTATTCCAATAGTGTATGCGTTAGATGAGACTTTTGTTAATTATCATCTGGATGAGAATTAGAGAACTCGTTGGTCAAATATTTCTGCTTGGTGCGTGATGGCTAGCTTATTAGCCTTATATTAACAAAGTCTGAACCTTATTGTGTCATCTTGTATGTGTCCAAGTGCGTTGCTCAAAAGCTGAGTGGCGTCTAGTCAACTTGCAAGAATGTTCCAACTATACCAACTAGGAGTAAAAAAGGAAAAGAAAAACGCTCCAACTATGCCATGCTAACATGATCGAGCTACCACTTGACATGAGTGGTAAGCTCTTAGCTATATCAAAAACAATGAAAAAAAAAAAAACATGATCGAGCTAGCCACCGGCCATCCGTACTCTACGCACGTCCTCGAAGTGGTACGTCCGGCATGGATGGCATCGCTTTCTGCCGGGTGGGTACCCCGTCAAGGCGTCGATGGAGCACGAGGTAGCATGGCCCCGATGGCCCGATCTTGCAAGAGCCGCACACTGTTTGCATACCATCAAGTGGCAACATTTTTCTTAATTCTTTTGAAGAAACAGGCAAAAAGTTGGCGTGCCTTCGCCTCACACACCATCATGGATTCGCTAGAGCAGCAACAACTAGCTATAGCTTGCTTCTGCCTCAGATAATTTTCTGTACTCCGGGGAGTATGTACTCTCATCCTCAATATACCTCTCGTACGCATTGATTATACTCATCTATTATTCTTAATATACTTCATTAAATATTCTAAGATACCCCAATATGAGTTCGTTTGAAAAATTATCATCTGTGACGTACTTTTTGTAATATATCCTTTTCACGTACGAACAAATCAGTATATACATAAATCTTCGAAAGTATGTAGACTCACATGATTTTTTTTCATGAAACTCATCTTGGGGTATCTAGTAATTATTAATGAAGTATATTAAACTGTTTGTTTAAATTTTCTGGGGTATCTAGTAATTTTTGGATAGGCACACGAGCATCAACCAGGAGCTCTCGCCTAATAGTATTTTCTCCCGATCATGAAAGATTTGATGGGCTGAACGAAGCTGGCCTAGTAAGAGGTATTTTCATAATTTTAATTTTCAAATGATATGTTTATTTAAATTGTGATGAATATGAATAAAATTACTAGTTTGAATTTTGGGGTATCTAGTAATTTTTTTGAAAAATATGTAGACTCACATGATTTTTTCATGAAACTCATTTTGGCCTGCCCATCTGGAGGTTCCTTCAGCGAATGGGCCGGCCACCTTATTCGCGAAGCTATTTTTATATTTTCTTTCAATTTATTAAGTGGGTTTTCATCCAAAAAATCCAGCTATTGTTCATATAACCTAATAAAAATAAAAAAATATTTTCTATAATATTTATGTACTCTCCCCGTCTGAAATTACGTGATGCTTCTGGATGTATTTAGCACTAAAATACATCTAGATACATCCATTCAGTGATAACTAATTCCGGACGGTGGTACTATATGTTTTATAATAGCTCAGAGTATATTAAAAAAAGTTCATCAAACTTAAAAAAAATGGTTGGTGTATTAAAAAATTCATCATATATAAAAAATGTTCAATTTATATACCAACAATCTTCAATTGTATTAAAAAATGTTGACCATATGCTAAAAAAAAATCAGTTTGCATTTCTAAAAAGTTCACCTTATGCTAAAAAGGTTTCAATATATGCATCTTAAAAAAGCTCGCTGTTTAGTACAAACATATTTTGAAAAGAAACAGGGACAATTAAGAAAAAACAGAAGAAAACCAAGATCTGAACAAAGTAAAAAAAAGAAGAAGAAAAAGAAAAAGGTTTGGCTAAAAAAAGACAACTTTGTTTTTTAAGAAAAAAATACAAGATAAAAAACAAACAGAAGAACTCGTTAGGTGGACTGGCCCATCTGGAGGGTCCTTCAGCGAAGCCTCCCCTATTATATATATATATCGGGCATTGATGGACCGCAACTCATTATAGATAGGTTAGACTTGCTATAAAGGGCGGTTTTCGAACGGTTTTGGGAACTTTCTAGAGGATTAGCGAAACAAGCTTTCCCAACCCCTTAAAAAACAGGTTTCCCCCCCTTTTTTTGGTTTTATTCCATTATGTTTTTTTGTTTTCATATTTATTTTTAATTTTTGTTTCCTTTTTAATTTTATTTTCTTTTTCAGAAACTGTTTGGAATTTTATGCAAAATTTTGTAAAATATTAGAATTTTAATTTTGGTTGATATTTTCCAAAAATGTTCCTGTTTTTGCAAAATTTCAAAAAAAAAATATAGTTCCATTTTTTTCTTCAAAGTTACAAAAAATATTCAGTAGCCATCGTTGCAAGTTCGCCCCCGCTCGAGTGCACTAGTTTGTTGGATTTATATGCTCTAGCGCCTTTCGGTCGCTTGCGGTTTCTGCTATTTGGCTGGCCCATTCATGGATACATGTTGGGGATGTAACCCCATGATATGACCCGCCGGTTTAGGGCCAAGTCATTCTTTGGCGATGTGATAAAGGTGTGGTTTGATGATGGGCTGATATGACAACGAGTTCAAGCCCAGGAGATGAGTCGCCACATGGGCTGACTCACGGCCCAGAAGTACAAGCCGCTAGTGTGTCATGACGCCAAAGGAAGCTTCTTACTTAGGAAACAAAGCAAGTAGGAAACATACTAAGACACGGATCATAGTACGACTTGAAATCTGTTGTAAGGCCAGGGCCTCCACCTATATATATCAAGGGGAGCCCCTGAGGCAGAAGGACTATGTTACAATCTCTCGAGTGCTAGGTTAGCCAAGTCGCACCCTTGTATTCGAGATCATCATCATCAATAATGATTAAACAGGAGTAGACTTTTACCTCCACCGTGAGGGGCCGAACCTGGGTAAACCTTTGTCTCTCGATTTCGATCAACCACGTTCAAGCTACTACTTAGCGGCGATGACCTCATGACTAAATCCTTTCACGAGGACATCTGTCATTACAAAACCACGACAGTACCCTTGTGTGAAAGACTCACAACTTGCCGCAGGATGCGACATGTAGGTGGTCCCATGTCAAATTTACGTCTAAACACACGGGACGTGCGAGCTGACCAACCCATTTACATCGGCGTCCTCTACTTAATAAGCGGACAACTATACTTCGCTAACCTATTTATTTTTCTCCGATTTGTTTTCTAGTACTTAACAAATTTCATTTTCTCATCATTAACCTTTTTCCTTTTCATTATTCCTTGTTTGTTTATGTTCAATTTTACTTTACTTATTTCTTTTATGTTTAACACTTTCGCTTCAAGATTTTAGAAAAAAATATATGATTTTTTTTAATTATCCGAACATTTTCCTAAGAACATCGTTTTTTAATGTTATGCTAATATTTTTGAAATATAATAAGATTTCAAAATCCCAAAACATATAAATCACTACATTTATGTGGAAATTCAGACACAATTTTAAATTGTGATAATTTCCAAAATCATTTGAACAACTTTTCAGGTTTGGAACAGTTTTTATTCATGAACATTTTTTTTATAAATTTTATAGCCCACGAACTTTTTTTGTTTATTCATAAAAAGTTTTAGAATTTTTGAACTTTTTTTCATCCATATACATTAAATCATGTTAAAAATGAAATGAAAGAAAAACGAAGTTCGCACATGCTAATGAATAGCTCGAACTGGATTGGCCTAGAAAGACATGAGCCATCAGGACTTTTGATGCAAACAGGCGTCAAATAGGAGGCCTCGCGATCGCGCTCTATGGACTGAAATTTGGACTCCTAGCCATAGGTTTAGCCCAACTACGTTCCCTCATTCATTTTCTTTTTTGCTTGACGGACGTTGCGTATTTCCCGTGACAGGTTCAGAAACACGTCTCGAACTTGCCATAGATGCACGTGCGTCTATACTATTCAAATTCCAAACTTGTACCGCCACTATTAACCACTGCACCACATGGAGAATAATGGAAACGGAGCAAGATTGCACGATCGCATCCTGCGAGTTGGCCGCACGCCCACGTGCCGCGAAAGGCAACGGGTCACACGAGCGGCAGTGATCAGCATGCATCTCTCTCCGTCGCTTTGGGTTCTTTGAACCGTTCGACGAGCGGCAAATTACACGCGTGGTGTGTTTCCTCGCCGAAGCCGCGGGCCGACGGCGACGGCGCGCTACTGGCCAGGCTTTGACAAATTCGGCAGGACGACGACGGCGCATCGTCGCGGCTCGGTCTGATAGTGGTACTCGTTGGTCCAAATATTCATTTTTACTTGTTCGTGGTGCCTTGTACTTTAGATGAATCTGACTCTTTTTGTAGAAAAAAAGATCTCCTAATTGAAACACATACTTTAACACACGAGCTATTCATAAGTCTGACTAAATTTTGAATTTGTACACATCAATTTTGGAGAGAAAACAAGCGCAGGTCCAGGCCAATGTTGATGATGAACGACGCTGTGAGTGGCAGCGAGTTGCGGCGTCATGGTCATAGGCAACAAAGACGCCGGTTGATAGGTGCGGGTGGATGTGAAGTAGTTCGTCGGAACGAATCTGGCCGCCAGGGTGGTTTAGAGGGATGGTCGACGGTGGCAGCAGCATGGTGGTGTACGGCGATAAGGAGAGGGGGAGGCCGAGAGCGCCGGCGGCCGTGAGTGATGACGGCAGGTGGATCTACCGGTGGTGGTTGGCGGTTTCGGAGAAGGAAGAGGTCGGGGGTAGAATACAAACAACAGTCGTTTTGACGAAGACCAACGGCACAAAAAAACTGCATCATTTTTTTTTGCCGACCTACTACTTCCGTCCAGATTTATTGATTCTATTTGTATTTTATGCTAAAATTTGATCATAGATTTAACTAATAAAGTGTAAATGCATGTCATCAAAAATTATATCGTTGGATTCGTATTTGAACATGGTTTTTAATGATACTATATTTTATGACATGCATTAACATTTTATTAATTAAATTAGTGATCAAAATTTGGCACAAAATACTAGAACCAATAAATCAGGACAGAGGTAGTACATGAAACCATGTTCATACTCTTATACTGGTTGTAATGGGTGTATCACATATTAGTATCATACATATGATATTAGTATATAATACTATATTCGTAATGCATAGTATCATACGTTGGTATCATAGAAGGTTACATTTATTATCATGCATGACAGAAAGTAACATATCATTTAATATGATACGGTATCATGATATGATACTCAAGCATCTCTTTCTTCGGAGATGTTTGGTTCACCCTTTTGTATCGTAACCTGATTACAGCGTTAATGGATACCGTCAGATCTTGTTTGTTTTGGTTGCTCTGTAATCCCATAACACGGTATTAGATCCCAGCCTAGTACAAATCTGTTACCGGTCAAAATCGTCCGTAATTAAAGCTGCTACAGCAGTCTCCCCCTCGCTATCTCCTCTGCGATTAAAGCATCGTTGCCGCGACCAGCCGTCCACGCCTCCGTGCGCCGCCGCAACTTGCCGCTGCCGGCTCCGTCCGCGCTGTCGCCGTCGTTCCACCGGCCGCCGCCCCCGTCGGTGCATCCGCCGCCACCCTCGTCAGTTGCATCCGGCGACGCCCCAGTCGCTGCATCCGCCGGCGCCGTCGTTCCACCGGCCGCCGCCCNATCCCATAACACGGTATTAGATCCCAGCCTAGTACAAATCTGTTACCGGTCAAAATCGTCCGTAATTAAAGCTGCTACAGCAGTCTCCCCCTCGCTATCTCCTCTGCGATTAAAGCATCGTTGCCGCGACCAGCCGTCCACGCCTCCGTGCGCCGCCGCAACTTGCCGCTGCCGGCTCCGTCCGCGCTGTCGCCGTCGTTCCACCGGCCGCCGCCCCCGTCGGTGCATCCGCCGCCACCCTCGTCAGTTGCATCCGGCGACGCCCCAGTCGCTGCATCCGCCGGCGCCGTCGTTCCACCGGCCGCCGCCCCCATTGGTGCATCCGCCGTCGTCGTCGTTAGCGTCGGCCTCGCTCTCAGGACCTCGCCCCAAGACACGAATGATGTTGGTAGGGAAGCTACGCCGGCATGCTTCCAGCCGGAGCCGGTGGTTCGTCCTCGACTGACATCCGCAACTCTCGTATTCATTAACATTACAGCGTATACCCAAACAAGATATGATTTTTGCCCATACCGTTTACGTTGACGGTGTAACCCATTTACATTTGCGTTTGCGTTACCATTTTGCAGCCAAACACCTCCTTCATTTAATTCTATGCCATCTCATAAAAATGCTTAGTTGACATGTATGATACTACCTACAATACTCCGATTACGGGCAGCCTAACTGTTTTTCTTATAATAATCCTGAACGTGCTGGTTGCCAAATCTTGTGTCGTCAACACGCTGGTCCAAGTTGAGTCCAATCATACTTATCCACGCTCAGGAAGGGGTCGCCGATTGACAACACTCTTTTGTGCCTGTGCCCTGCATGATAGATAGTTAGACACTACGAGTATTTTCAACCATCTGCAATGTTTACACTATATTGACCCAAGGGTTGGCAAGAATCGATGTCCCCAAGCGGACATGCAAGTAAATTCGAAAAGGATACCCTCACAACGGCACTAAAAAAGTTTAGAACTAAGAAAGGTCCAAAGTTGCAGTAAATTTCGAGCTTCAGTTTTCGTTTTTTGTATCGAGTTCTTCGGATGCTATCTTCGTGTGAAAATTTGCAAGCACCTAGAAAAGTCATTCATCTTTGATGTATAAAAGAAATTGGATTTTCAAATTTATTTAACGTTTCATTTGAATGTACTGTCAGTTTTAGCGGTTTTTTAAACACAGTACAGACACAAGGACCATGACTTGAACCCTGATGGTTATCACACGACCACCGCTCCACACGACCACCGCACGACCACCGCTCCCCACAGGTCAAAAAAGAGCCGCCAAGTGCAATAAACTCGCATCCACCCCGAAGGATCATCGAGGTCGGGCCATGGCCACGAGACTATCCACGCCATGACTTTGACCACCTACGTAGGATGGGGCACACGTTCCACTTCCCGGCCGTATAAATGCACTGGCTCGGCCTCATCATCAACACAAGAAACCAGCGCCTCGCCGCAGCTCCAGGTCTCCAACGCCGAGGCGATCGACCGGCCTGACATATTCTTATTCATCGCCATGGCATGGAGGAAGAAGAGCGGCGGCGAGTCGTCGGCGTCGCCCGGTGCATCCCCGTGCCGCGATGACGAGCGGGAGAAGGTCCCCAGAGGGCACGTCCCGATGGTCACCGGCTGCGGCGCGCGCGTGGTGGTCCCGGTGAGGCTGCTCCGGGACCCGTGCATCGCGGAGCTGCTCGACATGGCGGCGCAGCAGTACGGCTACGGCCAGCCCGGCGTGCTGCGGATCCCGTGCGACGCCGGGCACTTCCGCCGGGTCGTCGACGGCGCGCTGCACAGAGCCGACTAGCAGCCCGGCGTCACTAGAGCATGTGTGAATACGTATGCAGCAGTGCCAGTGTAGAAGAATATATAATTGGATATATGAAGTCTATTCTTTGATTGTTCAGTTCTTTTGTACATGAATACACAAGGAACGTGAAAGACATATTTGTGTCAAATTTGATGTGCTCACTCCACCCGCACAAGAACGATTTCAATTCTGTCGGATGAGACAGGTTTAGTGGGCCCGGGACTGGCGATGTACTAGCGGAGGAGGCAGCAAGGCATGAGAAGTAGCACGCAGGCCGCAGGTGGTTGGGCCCTTCGAGCATCTTTAGCAGATCCCGCATCCCGTCGGCCCGCAAAACGCGTTTGCAACGCCGCAAACGGCCGCAGAGGCAGATCCCTTGAAACCGACCCGTAAAAGAGCATCTTCCGTAAATATTCTCTTTTACGGGTCGGCTTTGCGGGGTCTGGTCTGGCGCCGCTCCCCCTCGGCCCGTAAAACATAAATTTGCACCTTAATTTGACACAACATAATGCATTTCTTTGCTTTTTCAACAACATTGGATACATATGACATCATCAAATCTTTGCTAGAATAAAGATCAAAGAAAACAAGAACCACAATTATGCATTTTCGAAGATTTCCAACTTCCATAACTGCTCCCACTAGTTGAAGCAATATCTTCTCCATGCACTCATTGTTGATCTACGGATTCTTGATCTTGTATTCTTCCTTCTTCTTCTTTGGTTGTAAAGAAGTAGACGTTGCTTCCCCTCTAGTTGCACATGCATGCGCTTCATTGCCTTCTATTGTACTAAGGAGTGCACGAACGTCTATTAAATTTCTTTCTATCAATAAATCAATGTATTCGCCTTCCCAAAACCAAAATGAGCATCCATCTTCCTACACGGATGATGATGTTCGAAATGAGCTAACGGAATTGAACCAAAAAATGAGCTATCAAAATGAGCCGAATGAAAACAACACGTACCCCGTCGTTTTCGCATTTGAAGAACACCCATCTGGGGTGCTTCGGCGAGCCGGAAGTCAGCCCTAGCACTGTCCGCGCGCAGTCGTCGCAGTGTATGAGCGGCATCGGCGAGCCACAGAGCCCGGCAGACGGCCGGCCGAATCCATGCCCGCAAACCGTCGGCGGCAGCGAGAGGATGAACCTGAAGGAAATATGCCCTAGAGGCAATAATAAAGTTATTATTTATTTCCTTATATCATGATAAATGTTTATTATTCATGCTAGAATTGTATTAACCGGAAACATAATACATGTGTGAATATATAGACAAACAGTATGTCACTAGTATGCCTCTACTTGACTAGCTTGTTAATCAAAGATGGTTATGTTTCCTAACCATGAACAAGGAGTTGTTATTTGATTAACAAGGTCACATCATTAGTTGAATGATCTGATTGACATGACCCATTCCGTTAGCTTAACACTTGATCGTTTGGTATGTTGTTAATGCTTTCTTCATGACCCATACATGTTCCTGTAACTATGAGATTATGCAACTCCCGTTTACCGGAGGAACACTTTGGGTACTACCAAACGTCACAACGTAACTGGGTGATTATAAAGGAGTACTACAGGTGTCTCCAAATGTACTTGTTGGGTTGGCGTATTTCGAGATTAGGTTTTGTCACTCCGATTGTCGGAGAGGTATCTCTAGGCCTTCTCGGTAATACACATCACTTAAGCCTTGCAAGCATTACAACTAATGAGTTAGTTGTGAGATGATGTATTACGGAACGAGTAAAGAGACTTACCGGTAACGAGATTGAACTAGGTATTGGATACCGACGATCGAATCTCGAGTAAGTAACATACCGATGACAAAGGGAACAACGTATGTCGTTATGCGGTTTGACCGATAAAGATCTTCGTAGAATATGTAGGAACCAATATGGGCATCCAGGTTCCGCTATTGGTTATTGACCGAGAATGGTTCTAGGTCATGTCTACATAG
>LR880969.1:3135102-3147236 GCA_904067115.1 Aegilops sharonensis | reverse complement strand
GTTGATCTACGGATCTTTCCTTAGCCGTGTGCGGTGCCCCCTTCCACCATATTCCACTTCGGTCATATCGTCGCGGAGCTTAGGCGAAGCCCTGCGCCGGAGAAGTCATATCGTCGCGGAGCTTAGGCGAAGCCCTGCGTCGGTGGAGCATCAACATCGTCACCACGCCGTCGTGCTGACGGAACTCATCCCCGACACTTTGCTGGATCGGAGTCCGGGGATCGTCATCGAGCTGAACGTGTGCAGAACTCGGAGGTGCCGTACGTTCGGTGCTTGGATCGGTCGGATCGTGAAGACGTACGACTACATCAACCGCGTTGTTATAACGCTTCCGCTTTCGGTCTACGAGGGTACGTGGACGGACACTCTTCCCTCTCGTTGCTATGCCATCACCATGGTGTTGCGTGATCGTAGGAAATTTTTTGAAATTACTACGTTACCCAACAGAACCAGCACCTGCATGCAGCGATGCGCCTTTGTCGGGGCTGCACGAAATGCTCCCCGACCATTCCATCGCTTGGCGCAGCCACCGACGGCCGGGAAAGCCAAATCCGTTCGCCCGCGATGAAGGGCCGCAGATCCGCATCTTCCCGGCCCGGCGTGCTCCCGCCGACTACTTTCGCCGGAATCATGGGCGGCGGCGGGGCGAGGGGAAGAGGGGAGGTGGTTGGTGGGGAAAAGCGCAGGCTGAAATGTCCTCCCCACCAACCGCTCCCGCTATATGCAGGGTACCAATGGGCCGGGGGGAGGGGGAGAGGAACCCGAGTATTCGCGGGTTGGGTTAAAAATTTTGCCGCGCCCCTCAAAAAATTTTGCGGGCCGGCCGCGTTTGCGAGATCTGTTCGGGCAGGATTTTCCACACCGACCCGCATTTTGGCGGTTATTTTGCGGGTCGGGACCTTTTGCAGGGTCTGCTAGAGTTACTCTAAGTTTGGTTTGTTGGTTGAGAGGAGGACGAAAGACTCTCGGCCGATGGATCACGATTGGATGGTATAAAAAAGTGACTGGACCCAAAAAAAGAGGGAAAGAAATCAATCCACTAGCAAATAGTCAGCCCCAGTTACAAGTGTCCATCTTTTTGCTTTTTGCTTTTTGCCACCATGATATCTCTAAGAAAATGTTTTTTTTCAATGTCAAAGTGATTGTGAAAATTAATAATGCTGGTTGTGTCATTTGTCATCCAAAAGATCAAGATAGCTTAGAGATCCAAAATCTAAATAATAAAAAACATGGTTAGCTTTATATTTCTGCTGCAACCATTGTTGAGGAAATTGTTAACTGGTATTCCCTCCATCCGAAAATACTTGTCATCAAAATGGATAAAAAGAGATGTATCTAGAACTAAAATACGTCTAGATACATCCCCTTTTATCCATTTTGATGACAAGTATTTCCGGACGGAGGGAGTAGCTGGTAGCTGCTCGGTTGGCTGGCAAGTAGGGGATTAATAGTTTAATCGGCAAGTTAATCCATTAATCGCATGATTTATTAGTTTATCGGCTACTTGATGACACTATGAGTAAGGATTAATCGACAAGTTAAATGGTTAGTCTGATGAATTCTTGAACAGGGTTGCAGCTGCTTTTGTCTTGCGCCGAGACCTTGTAAACTGCGTGGACGCGTTGGTTTGTGCCTTGGCTTAATTAAAAGTTGGGAGGGAGGAAACCTCTTTCATTAAAAAAACATTATGTCCTTAATTAAATAGTTGTTCAAACTTCCTATACTAAGAAACAAGCATACCAAATCAACAACATAATAAATATGTGGGATCCAATGACATCACTCATGTTCAATGGAAACGCGTGAATTCACACTTTTAGACCAAATCGGTGAAGGAGAAGCAAATTTTCTTTCATTTGAAAACCTTCGCTATCGAAGATGGCTCAATGTTAAAACGAAGATTGACTTAGCTGGAGAATGCCTCCCAACGTGTGTATAAAGACATCACGGTTGCAGAATTTTGTATCGCACTGCTGCCAAATGTGATTTCTGAGAGGATTTAGTAGATTGTTGACTGATAGCGTGGAACGTTGTACTAGAATGATTAGATTCCAGGTAGTTGTCACAATGGTTGAATTTAGAATAGAGCAAAATTCTCAGCTAACTTGATGTGCCAGGCTCACGTTCATCGTGATTGTGACCTTGTTATCAATAATTTTTGTAAGATGAAATTCTTCTAGATTTAAAACTTTCTTGTGATACCCTAGCAAAGGGATGACTATAATGAGGAATAATATCGTGAAGCATAACATGCACATGAGTGAATGGTGTTGCTTTTTTTATAAAGATGAAACAAATAAACAACTTTTCTTTGAATGCATGCAAGTTCACTCCTCTGTATAGTCTCATCTTTCAGGTAAGCTCTAACTCTATCCACATTGAAATGTTCCGTGCATGTATGGTAATTGGTTGTGTGGGGTATACAAACAAGGCTTAGCGATTAGAGCACTGCTACAGGGACGGCAAATTTCTAGCCGAAATATGGACGATGGATCAAATCATCCGTTGGATTCCATTTTTTCGCAAATCAACACCGTTTAAGACGGGCATCATCCAGCATTTTTCCGCGAAGTGTCGTGGGCAAAGTACTTTCATAGCGATCAAATCTTGGTGTGAACGACGGTCCTCTGTTGGGTGTTAAGGTTATGCATGCATTATGTAGTTTTTGCCCCCAAAAAAGACTTCTTCCCCATTATAGGCTATCATTATGTACCTCGTGTTTTTGTGTTTTGGGTGTTTCTTGCTTCGGTATCTGGAGCAGCAGCCCATCTGGATAGTTGAGCCAGTACTTAACAGATGCGGGGGAGATGGTCGTAGACATCAGATCTGACGAGTAGAAACGTCTAGATTATCAAAAGGGACGGCCAGAAATGCCAAGCGTAAAGACGACTCGCTTTAGGCTCAGTTTTACTGTACTAAATGCCCAAAAGTCTATCCTCCGTAATGATTTCTCAAAAATGAGAACTTCTTTTACGGTTTACAATAGCTGCTTGTTAACCCTGAATATCTCTTATGTTCAAAAAATTTACAGAAAATTTGTAAAACAGTTATACAGTGAGAACAAATTCCTACAATTTTGCTTAAGAAAAAACTAAAACAAGGCAAAACAGCCAACAAACTATGAGACGGCGAACTGGATGTACCTCAGGTGGTTAGATTTGTTGCAGTGAAACCAAGATGATGAGCCGGTTCAGTGTCTCAAAGGTGCTTATAGAGATATGGTGTGCGTGTGTGCGTTCATAAGGCTAAATTTACGTTCATGTATATAAGCATATGCGTTTGTAGCGTGTTAAAAACCCGGAAGACCTGACTTGTTCAACCATGCGCCGAACCTACATGCTGCGCACCACTTGCCGTAAGAAACAGTGGCCCGAGAGACTAGTCCGCACCGCTATAGTTCAAAAGAAGCCGCCAACTTCAGGTGCAATAAACTGCCATCCACCACGAAGGATCGAGGTCGGCCATGGCCACGACTATCCACACGCCATGAAGTTGACCGCGATTCTTGGAACGTCAATTACATGGGCCCCGTCTTGTTCCCCCATGTATATGGATACTGGAGTAGGTCCGCATCTTCATCTGATCATCTCCCCGTGTCTTCAAGCTCGAGGAGATCAGTCGTTTACTCTGTCCTATTCTTCTTGATCGCCATGGCATGGGGGAAGAAGAACGGCGGCGATTCGTCGGCGTCGCCCGGCTCCTCGCTGTGCCACGACGACGAGCGGCAGAAGGTCCCGAGAGGGCACGCCCCGATGGTCACCGGCTGCGGCGAGCGCGTGGTGGTGCCGGTGAGGCTGCTCGGGGACCCATGCATCGCGGAGCTGCTTGACATGGCGGCGCAGCAGTACGGCTACGGCCAGCCGGGCGTGCTGCGGATCCCATGCGATGCCGGGCACTTCCGCAGGGTCGTCGACGGCGCGCTGCACAGAGCCGACTAGCCGTCCGGCCTGACACGTGGGAGCATGCATGCGTGGGGCTGCCTGTACATATGCAGCGTCGACAGTGTAGATGGATGTATATATGTTGGTGGATATATACGTATATAGACATGCATGGTCAAACTAAGAGCATTAAGGACCACCCTCGAGGACAATTTTGTGAGGTTACAATAATTAAATAAATAAATAACAAATGTTTGATGGTTTCATTATGCCCACACAGGAAGCAGTGACTATTCCCAGTCCAGCCTTGTGAAGCAACACATCTTTTGTTAAAAAATGCTATTTGTATTATCATTAGCTACAAAAAAGATTTTGATTGTCAAAAGCATCTTGAGCTTCCACATCCTTCTATACCATACCAGGGTCAGGCCTTAAGCTGTAAATATAGATATCGAACAGTAAATGATACTCCCTTCGTCCCATAATATAAGAGCGTTTTTGACACTAGCGAGGGTATATCTCGCTACCAATTCTCCAAGTCACCCTGCCAGGATCATCCGATAAAACAATGTCATCCACCAAAACTTTTAATTCTTCAAATAAGTTTCACCCCTCAAAGTTCTTATGAATTGCAAACAATCCCAACCTTCAGATTACACCATGATGACAGTAACTTTCGTAGAGAAGCACACCGTATAAAATCTGGGGAATCTGACAGCAAGAGGAGTATCATCTTTCCAAATGTCTTCCCCAAACAGAGATTTTTTTCTTCCATCTCCAAGTACTCTCTTGGCAAATCTCTGAAAAGATACTATTGACTTTCATCAAACCTTGCCAGAGGTGGGATCCACAAGATTCTGCACCCATACTTGAGAAGGTCTGGGAATGTACCTACTTTTTTGTTAACAGATTCCGCCACACACCTTCAGTGTTTTCTAGCCCCTCCACTAGTGTAAAAAACCCTTTTATATTATGGGACGAAGGGAGTAGTTTCCAAAGCCACTTGCGAAGCAAGCATTGATTAGGCAAACACACAGTAGGACAATTGATATTTCTTTTTTATTTTGATTGTCTTGCCAAACCATTCTAGCTCTACTAGAGTTCATCCTCTTCAGAAACCTTTCGGAGTTTGCAAAAAGGAAAGCATAAATAATGGAATGCTGCTAAGACAGACATTGGTCAAAGTGACCATGTCTCCAATGAAAAGTAGATTCCCAATCCAACAAGCCATTCCCTCATAAATCTTTTCCTCGAACATCAGAATACTGATAGATATTGCTTTATGGATAGCTTTATGCACCGCATTGAGATTCTAAAACTGGGTCTGCATGCGAAGAAGATTTGTCAAGTTGCGTTTAAGCCAGTCCAGGCCAAAGAGACGTAAAGGAGCAAGGAGCTACCATGCGAAAAAATGGAACCAACTTTTCTGTTGGGGAAACAATACAATGGGATAAACGTTATTACAATGTCGCAACTAAAAGCTATAAGTTTTAGGAGGAATTTTGTAAGAGTACAAGCTAGTTAGCTGGCGCACGGTAGAATTTTTTGACAATCCACGCAAGTACCATACTGTGTGCTTCTTCCCTTTTAACACTCGGTGACCCAAGAGTTTGGACTGTGAACCAGGAGATAGATCCCAAACTGTCAAAAGAAGACGCCCAATGCAATGGAATTCCGGCTGGTCCACCCTGAAGAATCTAGGTATTCTCAAAGTCTCCATGGATCAAAGTCTAGTCCATATGAGCCAACCAACATTATTTTGTGCGTCGACCACACGTGAGTACCCTAATTGTGTTTGCATGCATATAAATACGAGGGCCTCCGCACCCTTGTCGTCTCACCGCAGCACCAACCAAGAAAAAGAAATAAACCAAACGAACAACCACTGACCTCGATCAGCGCCGCCATGGCCTTGTGGAAGAAGAGTGGCAGCGAGCCATCAGCGCCGGGCCACGGCGAGAAGGTCCCGAGGGGGAACGTCCCCATGGTCACCAGCTGCGGCGAGCGCGTGGTGGTGCCCGTGACGCTCCTCGCTGTCCCCTGCATCGCGGAGCTGCTTGACATGGCGGCGCAACGTTACGGGTACGGCCAGCCGGGTGTGCTCCGGGTACCATGCGATGCGGCGCATTTCCGGCGGGTCCTGGATTGCGCGCTGCGGAGAGCCGGCTAGGCCACTGCCNATGGAACCAACTTTTCTGTTGGGGAAACAATACAATGGGATAAACGTTATTACAATGTCGCAACTAAAAGCTATAAGTTTTAGGAGGAATTTTGTAAGAGTACAAGCTAGTTAGCTGGCGCACGGTAGAATTTTTTGACAATCCACGCAAGTACCATACTGTGTGCTTCTTCCCTTTTAACACTCGGTGACCCAAGAGTTTGGACTGTGAACCAGGAGATAGATCCCAAACTGTCAAAAGAAGACGCCCAATGCAATGGAATTCCGGCTGGTCCACCCTGAAGAATCTAGGTATTCTCAAAGTCTCCATGGATCAAAGTCTAGTCCATATGAGCCAACCAACATTATTTTGTGCGTCGACCACACGTGAGTACCCTAATTGTGTTTGCATGCATATAAATACGAGGGCCTCCGCACCCTTGTCGTCTCACCGCAGCACCAACCAAGAAAAAGAAATAAACCAAACGAACAACCACTGACCTCGATCAGCGCCGCCATGGCCTTGTGGAAGAAGAGTGGCAGCGAGCCATCAGCGCCGGGCCACGGCGAGAAGGTCCCGAGGGGGAACGTCCCCATGGTCACCAGCTGCGGCGAGCGCGTGGTGGTGCCCGTGACGCTCCTCGCTGTCCCCTGCATCGCGGAGCTGCTTGACATGGCGGCGCAACGTTACGGGTACGGCCAGCCGGGTGTGCTCCGGGTACCATGCGATGCGGCGCATTTCCGGCGGGTCCTGGATTGCGCGCTGCGGAGAGCCGGCTAGGCCACTGCCTAGGCAGTCACACCAAGCGGGAACACATGTGGTGGAGCTGTGTGTATACTATACAGCGTGGATGAATATACGTGCATATACATGTAGTCCGTTCTCTTTTTTTTTTCCTTTTTCTATTTTGCATTGGTGTAGTCCGTTCTTTGATTGGTCAATTCTTATATGGATAGAGTGCACATATATGGATAGAGTGTTACTCTTCATCACCCAGGGTGTAGAATAAGTTATTCTTCACTCGAGGTATTCTTACGACCGCTTCCTAAATAAATTACGTTTAGAATATAAATAGTTACATGCATATTGATCCAATATGTAAAATTTGGTAAAAGACAAAAATATAGGTTATATGACCAGAAAAATCACATTTTATGTATGTTTTACACTACATTTTTACATTCGTAATTTTACATGACATAAAATATTTTTTACGGTGAGTACATATTCTTTTACATTCTCTTTTTATGTATGAAATAAGACAAAATTTACGAATGTAAAAATACTGTGCATTGATGTCAAAATAAAGAGGGGGTGAAGAATAACTATTCCTCACCCAGGGTGACGAATAGCGCGACCCTAGTAGCCGCTGGCCGGTAGAGAGGGCATCGTTGGAACCAGTCGCGATCGAAGCGCCTGAGTTTAGCCAGGCCATCCCAAGCATGACCAGAACACGTGGCTGTGGGGGCCCATGAACCGCCTATGCGGAATGGGGATCGAGTAGATAAGAAAGAAGTTGGGGCGTGCTCGTCGCCATGTTGGCTCACCTCCCGGTCGGGACACACGTGTAGCCAGTGTAGGGAGGAGTCCGCAGTCGGGGCGTGCTCGTCGCCATGGCGGCCGCCAGCCGCGTGCGGTCCTCTCCAATTGCGGAAGGAAAAAACCACGTTTTTTCACGCCGAAATTTTTTGTCCAAATCCTTAGAAAAACAAGGGGGAAAAAGAAAAGCCGGAAAAGTCAAAAAAATCATCTAAAACCTGAAAACACGTACCGAAAAATAAAATAAAAATAAAATCGCCCAGAGTGCTACACGTGGCGATGGCTGAGCGCTCTCAGGGCTCCCCAAGTGAATTTTGGGGAGGCTCCCGAAGGAGCGCTCTTTAATTAGTTGCTCATGTCCCGTCCCGTCTATTTTGAGACACTAGCTAGCCTCGCCACAGGAACCGATACTAGACCACCCGAGTTAGAAAGTTAAGTAACTTTTTAATCCTTTTGTAGGTGTACTATTATTGCTCTCCACACCATGCAAGGCGAAATTATTATTATTTTTCTTTTCTCGTGTTGCCCATTTTTTCCAGGTCAGAGCATGCATATCCAGTAGAGAACTATATTCTTTTTCTTTTCAAAAAATTGAGGGGTGAATAGAAGAGGATTGCGCAAGCACAAGGTGTAACGGCCAACCCGCCGTTTTTCTCTAAAATTAGGCAACCTCCCAGAAGTTCTCTAGAGTCTAGACTGCAAGCCAGGTCAAGCAAAATAGCTAAAGTAAACAGTTCAACTAGGTAGCAGCCATGAAGTTACACGGATCTTATCTTCTCGTATTGGTCCGACCAGAATCAGCCTGTCTCAGTCTACACCGTGACCTAGCGGCCGCCGCATCTACACGGTCCTCAAACTCTATGGCCGCAAGAAGAAATAGACATGAAAGTCTCCATACATGAGTTAATGACTGATAACACACGTGCGTTTCTTGGGCATGCATCCACGGAGACGCCCGATGTTGAAAACCATATGGTCTGGTTATGTTCCTGTCGACAAAGACCTCCGTTGAATTGGCCAATTGGCCATTATGTGCCCCCTCACTAGTCATGCGCGCGTGCCTTGTTGCTGCAAAACGGCATGCAAAGCACATGTTCCTCTATTGGAGAATGTATCCGGTGCTCTTAGGGTGTGTTTGGTTCCTGGAATGGACTAGAATGTCATGGGTCGGACCTGTTCCTGGGCCTAGTTCTCGCGTTTGGTTGGTACATGGAACGGTAACCAACTCGTCCCCGTAGAGCGAATATTCGGCCCAGATGCGGAACCGAGTGGAACCTCCAAATCGGGCGGACGACATGGAACCGCTCCTCGTCTCACCCCCGCAAACCCAATCGAGCCTCACCCTCTCCTGGTGCGCCGCTTCCCCTCGTCTCTCTTCCTCCCTCGATCCAGTCCGCCGCCCCGGTTCCTTCCGATTCTCGCCGCCGGCAGACTCTTCTTTCCTCTCTTTGGATCTGCAGTACCATAGGGGAGTCACGAACGGGGCAGAAGACCCCCCCCCCCCCTCTCTCGATCTGGAGCTGTGTGCCGGCGTTCTTGCAGCGCGGCGGAGGTCTAGGTGGGATTCCGGCGGGCTAACATCGGCGCAGAGGTGCAGCACACTCTCCTCTCCTGAAGGTACGAGCCTCTCTCAGATCCCCTTGTATATGATGCAGATGGTACTTTTTTCAATCATGGAGATTGTCCAGCCGAGAGAGATAGTTCGGCTCGTGGTTGCTTTTTGATTCATGGCTGTTTTTTTATCCAATATCTACTCAAATAAATGCTATCCAGTATGTGTTTGCAGTATATGCTAACGTGTAATATCCTTTTTGATTCAAGGAAGAGAAGATCACGCAAGGAAGAGAAGATTTGTGTTCGATGTGCTATCACTTATGTGTCAAGCTTGTCAATATATACTGATATGTTGCCTTTCTTAAAAATATAAATGAAATGCTGCCCAAATTTTGAATTTTATGTCATTTCATTTTTCATTCCGTTCTTCCAACTAAACACCGGAACGGAACCAACCCATTCTACTTTTTTGCTCATATCAAACACAGGAATGGAACCGACCCGTTCCTCTGGAATGGAACCATTTCATTCCATGACAGTTGGTTCCTCAACCAAACACACCCTTAGTTTTAGGATGCTATCCATGTTCCCAACCTAAAAATCGCCCATAACCAACTCAAAATAATACTAATAATCATCCCACATGGTTAAAGTTGAAAAGAAGGTTTGTGTTTTTTGTGTGGTGTCCGTAGGATATTGCGCGAATCTGGTGATCCCTATTCTCATGCAAACGGAAGCACCTGTAAGCTTTTGTGTGAGGGTGGGTTTGTGGGGGGAGGGGGTACGTTTCTAAAGTAGATCTAACGACCTAAACCATCATAACTTAATTTCCCTTCAAAAGTTGCTTACCTCACATACTGTGTGGTTGGAGCACTTGTAAGGTGGCCTGTCAACAAGAACACCTTGCAATAAGGCATACATCTGATAAGGTGCCTGTTGTAGCCCAACAGTGGCCTTATCTTACGTTGTTCTAGATAAATAAAATAGAGAGAGCAACTAGCCAAGGGATACCCCTTGCGGGAGCCCCGCGGGGTCACTTTCGTGGGCCAAGAGCATGCCAAGTGGCGCGTTCAGCTACCGTCATGTGTCGTGTGCTGGGCGATCTCTCTGGAATCTTTTTCTATACATGTTTTCAGGTTTTAGATGGGTTTTTCGGTTTTCGATTATGCATAGTTTTCCCTAGGTCTCAAAGGCACATATTTGCTTCCACGAGAAGGGGAAAAATTGTGTTTTTTTGCGTGAAATTTTTTTGAGGCGCAAATTTGCTTCCGTGAGAAGCGAAAAAAAACCATGATTTGATTTTTTGTGTGAATTATATTTTTACTTCCATGAGAAGCACCGATTTGCTTCTCGGAAAGAGAAAAAGTTCACGGTTGTTGCACAATTTCTTTTCCTGTCATGAGAAGCACATATTTGTGAGACTAGTCTTTCTACTATGCAGATATCGTGCATGCATCCACCATTCCCTTGTTTATTTTTTATATGTGCCATCACAATATGTAAACTGCTTAAATATAGCATATATGTATAGATGCATAGCATCCTGACATCGGACATAGTGTATTGGTGCATAGCATCCTAACATCACACACAATGTTTTCTCTCACCTAACATTTCATAATGTGATATTTCCTAGTCAACCACATCGAGTTGATTTTTACTTAAAAATTACATGTGTCATTTTTTTATAACAATACTCACTCCGTTTCATAATTTTAGTTGCGGTTTTAGTACAGATTGGAAATTTGAAATTTTTCAAGGAATATTCCGTATTGGGCTTGTTTTGAAGATAAAATCAAAAGAAAGACACACATTCAAATGGAATATTTTTCTGAAATTTATTTAGTCATATACTGCTTTCCAAGTTTAAGACTCAAAATAAATGCATGTATAGTTGTATACTAATTAGTGGGAGAGAGAACTGTGTTTGGCAGGAAAGTATTCTGACAAAGTATTGAAAAACTATAGTATTTTTGCCTGTTGGTATAAGATACCATAGTTTTTACACATCAAAGCATTTTGCCGTATCAACAATATAACATACATGTATGGCTACCGTTGTGGAAAGCGCCGGAAAAATTGTTGGCTAGCCGTTGCATGCAATATAGTAGCTAAAGACGTGTTTGTTGGGGAATGTAGTAATTTCAAAAAAATTCCTACGAACACCCAAGACCATGGTGATGGCATAGCAACGAGAGGGGAGAGTGTCCGTCCACGTACCCTTGTAGACCGAAAGCGGAAGCGTTATAACAACGCGGTTGATGTAGTCGTACGTCTTCACGATCCGACCGATCCAAGCACCGAACGTACGGCACCTCCGAGTTCTGCACACGTTCAGCTCGATGACGATCCCCGGACTCCGATCCAGCAAAGTGTCGGGGATGAGTTCCGTCAGCACGACGGCGTGGTGACGATGTTGATGCTCCACCGACGTAGGGCTTCGCCTAAGCTCCGCGACGATATGACTTCTCCGGCGCAGGGCTTCGCCTAAGCTCCGCGACGATATGACCGAAGTGGAATATGGTGGAAGGAGGCACCGCACACGGCTAAGGAAAGATCCGTAGATCAACTTGTGTGTCATGGGGTGCCCCCTGCCCCTGTATATAAAGGAGCCAAGGGGGGGTGCGGCCAGCCTTGGGGAGGCGCGCCTGGAGGAGTCCTACTCCCACCGGGAGTAGGACTCCCCCCCCCCCCCTTGTCCTAGTTGGAGTAGGATTGGGGAGGGGGAAGAGGGAAGGGGCGCCGCCCCCCTTCTCCTTGTCCTATTCGGACTAGAGGGGGGAGGGGGGCGCGCAGCCCACCTGGCCGGCCCTTCCTCTTCTCCCTTGTGGCCCATGAAGGCCCATATACCCCCGGGGGGTTCCGGTAACCCCCCGGTGTTCCGGTAACTTCCTGTTTTCACTCGGAACCCTTCCGAAGTCCAAACATAGGCTTCCAATATATCAATCTTTATGTCTCGACCATTTCGAGACTCCTCGTCATGTCCGTGATCACATCCGGG
>LR880969.1:3110699-3121978 GCA_904067115.1 Aegilops sharonensis | reverse complement strand
CATCGAAACGTTAAGCGTGCGGACCCTACGGGTTCGAGAACTATGTAGACATGACCTAGAACCATTCTCGGTCAATAACCAATAGCGGAACCTGGATGCCCATATTGGTTCCTACATATTCTACGAAGATCTTTATCGGTCAAACCGCATAACGACATACGTTGTTCCCTTTGTCATCGGTATGTTACTTACCCGAGATTCGATCGTCGGTATCCAATACCTAGTTCAATCTCGTTACCGGTAAGTCTCTTTACTCGTTCCGTAATACATCATCTCACAACTAACTCATTAGTTGTAATGCTTGCAAGGCTTAGGTGATGTGTATTACCTGAGAAGGCCTAGAGATACCTCTCCGACGATCGGAGTGACAAAACCTAATCTCGAAATACGCCAACCCAACAAGTACCTTTGGAGACACCTGTAGTACTCCTTTATAATCACCCAGTTACGTTGTGACGTTTGGTAGTACCCAAAGTGTTCCTCCGGTAAATGTGAGTTGCATAATCTCATAGTTACAGGAACATGTATAGGTCATGAAGAAAGCATTAACATACTAAACGATCAAGTGTTAAGCTAACGGAATGGGTCATGTCAATCAGATCATTCAACTAATGATGTGACCTTGTTAATCAAATAACAACTCCTTGTTCATGGTTAGGAAACATAACCATCTTTGATTAACAAGCTAGTCAAGTAGAGGCATACTAGTGACATACTGTTTGTCTATATANGTTGCATAATCTCATAGTTACAGGAACATGTATAGGTCATGAAGAAAGCATTAACATACTAAACGATCAAGTGTTAAGCTAACGGAATGGGTCATGTCAATCAGATCATTCAACTAATGATGTGACCTTGTTAATCAAATAACAACTCCTTGTTCATGGTTAGGAAACATAACCATCTTTGATTAACAAGCTAGTCAAGTAGAGGCATACTAGTGACATACTGTTTGTCTATATATTCACACATGTATTATGTTTCCGGTTAATACAATTCTAGCATGAATAATAAACATTTATCATGATATAAGGAAATAAATAATAACTTTATTATTGCCTCTAGGGCATATTTCCTTCAGTGTTTGGTTGCCTGCATACACCTCAACCAGGCCCGTGCCGGAAGGATTCACCCTGTTTGGTAGCCCGCACACACTATTGGGCCTGCATCGCACGCTTCTTAAAACACCTCTGGGCCTGGCTCGCAGGGAACGATCAGATCGACAGTTTCTCTCGAGCCAGTCTGAGCGGAAGCACAGCAAGCGGGCCCCTGCACGAGGAGAAACGGGAGGGATGCAAGGTGTTTACATGATGTCTTCTTCAACCTCCAGTAAGCTCCTCTCTAATCTTCTATCTTCCATGCTCCTCTAATCTACAAAATGATGCTTCGATTTGTGGTAAGCTCTACACGAAAAAGATGCACATCGATGCTACGGTTCCATTCAGCCAATCAGTTTGTAGTTTCTCGACCGTACATGCTCAATCTCTTGTTCCCGTTAGGAGCTGTTTTGGACGAATTTTGTCAGATTCGTCGCGCACGATCGATTGTTTGAAATTTTCTTTGACCAGCAGCCTAATCTCGCAGTTCTGCACAACATTCATGTTGCAAGTTTCATGTTCCAACGATCGTAGACGAGAAGATCTACATGGCTGTACATATGGATATATGTACTATAATTTAAGACACTGCTTAATTATTCCTCTAGCCGGCGTGGTTTCTCTTGATCTCCTCTCTCGCGTCTTGTTGTGGTAGCGTCATCATCGCCATCGTTCATCTCGGCCTTCTCTCCATGATCCTACTGCAGTTAAGCCGCCACGGCGCGCACACTGACGGGGTTCTTCTCCTCTGTTCTCTGCCACCGATGGGGTCGATCATCTTGGCCTCCTCCCGGCCTCCGCTTTCTCGTCCTACTACACTAGAGTCATTTTCGGCGTTGATCATCTCAGCTCCTCTCTCTCGTCCTACTACACTGACGATGCCATGGCGTGAGCACTGCATTTCTCCTCCTCTGTCCACTATGTTTGCGCGAGCACTCCAACTAGTTCACCGACGGGGTCGCTCGCCCATGACTCCGTGCTCGTCATGTCGGACACGGCACCATGGTCACTGTCCACCGCAGTCGCCATGGTCCGGCGCACACTGCATTTTTTCCCCCTTCCTCTGCTAGCTCTTAACCCTGTGTGCTAAGTGCAAGTGCTAGCTCTTAATCATACCCCATGCGGGCAATCAAACAGCGTATAGTTGCATGCACCGAAACAATGCAGGCAACCAAACAACATGTCAAAGTTGATCCCCTAATGCGGGAAGTCCATATGCAGGCAACCAAACAACTTGCAGATGTCGCATATGAGGCTGTTTTTCCAGAGCCAGGCTGGGTTGAGATGTGTATGCAACGCGGATACTGTTCACGACTGCAACCAAACACGCCCTAACTACCCGTTGCACGCAAACTGTGGGAGCAGCTAGCCACATGTATGTAGAACGGCCATGCACAAGGCTTGTGGATTATCAATGAGCACGGTTCGCAGCATGGTGTGGTATCTCACCAGGCGGAGCTAGCTACCCGTGCGTGGACGACCGGACTGCTTGCCCTTCTTCGAGGACACATACCTGAGCAGGGCTGGTAAAAACTTGCAATAGATCCAATCTAGGAGCATCTACAGCCGAGCAATCCAAATCCGCTTTAAACGTTCGGGCAGACGGCCCGTTCAGTGACCGGTAAAACAAAATCAAGACGGGCGCTTTAAACTTTCAGACTGACTGACATCCCTTGTATCCGCCTAAATATGGACCAGATATGGAGAGGCTCGGGCACGATCGGGCACGCCCGCCTCATTGAACTGACGGCCAGGTCCCTCGTGGAATTGCCCAAAACCCAACAATCCAACGGGTGTCTCCTCCGGTGGGGCCGTGGGGATGTGAACGCCGCATGGCGCCGCTTTGACTCGTTGCCCGAGGTCAAAGTCTGGCTATTTATGCCGGTCGGCATCCCCAACCCTAGCCACAACATCTTCCTCCCTCTCCGCGTCGCCAGACCAAGCCTATCCAGGATGAGGCATACGAGGAATCCAACCGGCGCTTCCTCCAACATGAACAGGTGGAGACCGACGCGTTCTTCGATGAGGAGATGGAGGCGGAGACAGAGGAGAAGCCGGAGTTGCGTCTGCTGCCATGTAACCGCAGCCCGGAACGGAGATAGTGGACATCACCGACGACATAAGTAGTAGTGTATTTGAGGATTAGTTGGTCTACGTAGTATGTAGACCTTTTCTTTGCATGGTCTATATGATTTTAACATTTCGTATATAAGGTGTTCGGATGCAGAGAGAGTTATTTGAGGAGTGCCCGCATACATGTCTGAGCGTATCCGCGGGCGTTTGAGTGGCCGGATTTGCCAAGTCCGGCTCTAAGTTAGTTGTGCGCCTCGTGCCCCTTGTGCTATCACGCCATGGAAGAAGACTTTCAGGTAGCAGCGCCGATCCGTCCGTCGCCACGATCAGGGCTGACTCAATCAATGCGCAAGGTGAAAACGGCATAGCCATGCGGAGCAGGGCCGACATCAGGAGCGAAGAGGCGGGTGGAGCATGGAAGAAGATAAGGGCATGTACAATGGTGCTATCTTTGGAGTGACATGTAAGATAAATGCTAAGGTGGAGGAGGGAGAAATCATAAGAAAAGGCTTGTCTTTTCGTATTTAAGAGATTACCTCTTAGCACAATATGTCTCATCACATTTTTAGGAATTGCTAGTTACGTATTAAAGATAAAACTGAGAGATAACTCATTGTTGACATGCTTTTTTTATCATCTCTAAATTACATGCAAGGCTTAAGATAAGACAATCTTATCAACCATCATACATGCCTAATGCGTGTGTGCGATGCCTCATTCTTTTCGCTTGCTCTGTTTTAAATAAAGAGGTCCGACATTTTTTGTAGATAGAGTAAATAGTTTGGTTTTGTGAATACTACATCAATATTATGGTTTTTAGTGAGAGTCAAACACTCATAGTAATAAAAATTGTGGTAATTAAAAATGGTAATCCTAATACTTAGAAAATTCTGCATGTGTGTGGTCTGAGAGGAAAAATAGTAGAGAGAAGACACAAAGTTGATTGATGAATTGTCAGAATACATGACTATATTACTCAAGTAATAACAAATACTACTGGCAAGTTTGTGTGCATCCTGATCTCAAACCGAGTCGACGGTTGATCTATGCACGAGACATCCCGTGCATGGTACAACTGTTTTCTCACAGAGTTGCTTTTCGTGGAGGCATGAATCTGCTTTCGCGAGAAGCACAGCTATGTTTCTATAGAAAAGGGGGAAAATCATGATTTTGTTTCTCATGTTTTTTGTGTGCTTCCACTAGAAGAACGTTTTTGCATCTCACAGAGGCATAGATCTATGCTTCTCGAAAAGGGAAAAGGTGGAAAAAATGTGCGTCCAGCTCTGGGTTTTTTTCATGAAAAAAATCATCAAACCTATTAACATGGGATCTAGTTTCAAAGTTCTCGATGCATGGTTTCCAATGAACAAAACGGTTAGTGATTTAGACGCAAGGTTGAAGAAATAATATGTTTTGGAAAAAATCTATGAAAATAGGAAAAACTTTCAGATTGCGACAAGTGACGCACATGCAGTGTGTGACTTGTCAAAGTCTGAGAAGGTGAGAGTGACCATTGCAATGGGTATCGCTTAACTAGTGATTTCATAAAATAGAAGCATATATTTTCTCCTCTTTCCTCCAAAAGGCCGGACCTGAAACCCCCAGAAACACATAAGCCCTTTGCCTTATCTTTCAAAAAGGGAGTATGATGCCTACAGGGCCCACATGACACTTAACAAACCGTACTACACCAAACGAAACCCCGCGTGGTTCAAACATCACCACAAAAACACACACGCTCATGAAACTAGAAGAACGCCCGTACGTTGCAACGGGGTCACATTAACTTTAAGAGTTCAATATTAATATACTCATACATATCAAGTGACATTGGCGACCTTTTTTACCATCAAATTCTCACACACACTCTCTCTCCCCCCCTCTTCCACACTCTCTCTCCCCCTCTCCCCACTCTCTCTCTAACACACACACACATATCCATCTTATAGGATACACGACCATAATCCATCTATTACACACACACGCGCTAGTGCATAACAATATGGATTATGTGTATTATGTTTGCCGCCACAACTGAGGAAATTAATTTCATGTAAATGGGTCAGCCACAGCTCCAAGAATACGTGGAGGAGGTGGCACGGGTCGGCATCGACGCCGTCCGGCGCACGCCACGGGCCCGCTTCCAAGTGCGTCTGCGCGCCGGCCACCCACGCCGGATCCTTCAAGTGCCGCTTCCATCGCACCAACTCCCAGGGCCAGGGAAGCCGCCCTTCTTCGCCCCCTTCACGGACGCGGCCAACGCGGTGCCGCGGCACCCGGCCTCGCCGTCCTCGTCCCCCGGCACCGTCGCGACCCAGTGACGCAACCCAAGCATCGGCCTCGAGAATCAAGAACGCTCGACAACGGAGAGGGAAGGGAAGATCATATACATGTCATAAGAAAGGGAGTTTATTTACTGCTCCCTCGATGTATTGTTTCCTTTGTTTGGAGATTGATTACCATCCGTGAGTTAAGGTAAGGTTAATGTGATTGAGCGACTTTTCTGAAAATTAATTATTTGTTTTTTAATTAATGTGATTGAGTGATTTAAGGTAAGGTTAATTAATTTAGATTTGATCTTTAGAGATTGTTCGTGATTGATTCTACATTATCAAATAACTTGCGCCAGTATGGAAAGTTCTGATCTTTTCAGATTTCTTTCATTGTGTGAGAGGGTGATGCGAAAATAAACCGATGAAGTGGGAGGAGGGGACGAAAAAAATCTACAAAAAAAACCAGCGAAGGTGGGAGGAGGTAGCAAAAAAATCATAGGAGGTGGGACGAATGACATAATTAGTAAACAATTTCAGCGACAAAAGGATAAACAAATTGGATTTTCAAAACAAAACCTGCACCTGCACAAGTGGCACACTCTTCACTTTTTGACAAAAAACTTCCGAATAGCAATCTTGGTGAGTGATCTCGACCGGGTTCGATCGGCATGGCGTGTCGTTCCTCCAGGAGTGGGTGCTGAGAGGAAGGATGGTGAACCGCCATTGTCAATCGGCCGGAGCTGCATCGTCATTTGGATCAGAGCATGGACGAAATCGAGATGGTAGAGGTTGAGGAATTTGTAGGACGTGAGCGTTTAGGGTGGGCATCACGAGAACTCACCCATATCTTGGGAGACGGCAGACCCGAGGTGCAGCCGTGTTCGTGCTTCAGGGGCTGCCACGTGCTGTCGTCGCCGCCGTCGCCTGTCGATGCCACTTCAGCGCCACGAGCATGGGACTGAGGGACGAAGGGAAGAGAAGGGAAGGAAGCGAGCTAATGACTTACCTATGTTTGGTATGTAATACCCTCTATTAAGAGTAGATATTTTCTTAAAATCGGTTATTTTGTTTCCTAATTAATGTGATTGAGCAATTTAAGGTAAGATTAATTAATTTAGATTTGATATTTAGAGATTGATCGTGATTGATTCTTTCACATAAAGACATTACTAAAAATAACTTGCACCGGCATGGAAAGTTATGATCCGTTAAGATTTGTTTCGTTGTGTGAGAGGGTGACGCGAAACTAAACCGGTGGGGTGGGGGAGGGACGAAAAAAGACCAGCGAAATAAAATGGTTGAAAGTGGTGGGACGAAAATAAACCGTACGAGGCTACCAACTGCTCCATTAGGAGCAGAGATAACGACGGGAGTTTGGGCATGTGCGGGACTCGATTGCGGGGTTTTTCTTGGTTTTTCACAGCTGAGGGGGAGGTAGGAGGAAGTACCAAAAAAATACCAAAAAAGACCGGGTAAGGTGAGACAAAAATAAAACCCAAAACGCGACCTACCAACTGAGACATTAGGAATAGAGATATCTACCAAGTACTACCTTCATCTGGAGACCTCCTCCTTGGCACATTAAATGTCGTGGAGAGGAATCGGCGCTCACGAGGCACGCCTCGTGGGCCACCCAATTATGGAGGCCAGTATTCAATGGAGCAACTTCGATTTTCCACTAAAAAAAGCTCCAGTTTTCCCTTGTTCTGTTGTCGCAGTCGACCGGCCGGGGTTAACCGATCAATCGTTGACCATTCACTTTGATTTTTTCTTTACAAATTCAAAAAACTTCACGGGTTGGAAAAAGATCACATGGTCAGAAAAATAATGAATTTGAAAAAACTGTGATTTAAAAAATAATCGATTTCGATAAAAAAGGCACTGGTTTAAGAATTCGTCAATTTTGAAAAAGTTCACAAATTCAAATTCTTCCTATATTTTGGAAAAATGTTCACCAAATTTGAAAAATTCGTGACTTTTTAAAATAATAAAATAAATTTAAATCGACGGAAAGCTAAGAAAAAACAAACAAACCCGGTCCAGAAAAAAAGACTCGGAAGCTTCTAGAGAGGCTTCCCAAAACCATGAAGAGCACTCTCCGGGTGCACCCCTTAGATGAGCCGGCCCAACTAGGAAGGCCTTCAGTGCCAGTTAACAAAATGCATGTTAACTGGCGCAGAACGTGTCAAATAGGACTCGGGCTTTGTCTCAAATTATTTTTTTCAGCCCCGTTCTCCTAGAATATCATTTGCCATAAAAAATTGCACGGAAATAGAAAACTTGTTCATCCTTAATGTACAAAAAATATAGCTATTTATTTGAATGTACTGTTTCATCTGGGAAAAGATGAGCTCGTGATCGGCTATGGATTTTACGGATTTTTGAAACATAAATGGAGGAAAAACTAATGTTAAAAAAGCCAGCTCTTCCTCACTATAAGAAGAACATTGTTAGTGAGCAATTTCTCTCTTGCTTCAACCGCTCTAAATTGTAGGGGCGCAGCCCACCATGGCGCTGATGCTAGCTCCATATCGCTAAAGGCGATATATAGCAGCTCCCACACCAAAAGAAACCGTACGGAATGTTCGATAAGGTTGCCTGTGCGTGGGGAATAGAATTGGCACACGATGCTTGTGGGGCAGAACATTTAAGCATTGTATCCCGGTTTTGGCCAAACTTCACTGTCTTGCCTGTTTTGTTTTTTGTTTGTTTCCATAATCTTCTACACCCTCCATTCCCCAAATATTTGTCTTTCGAGCCATCTCAAATGGACTACAACATACGAATGTATGTAGACATGTTTTAAATTGTAGATTCACTCATTTTGCTTCGTATGTAGTCATTTGTTGAAATCTCTAAAAAGACAATTATTTAGGAACGGAGGGAGTAGAAGGCTATTGTTCGGTTTCTTCTCTAGTATTTTCCATTTTCATTTTTAACAAGTTACAAAAAATATCGATTTTCCAAAATGTACGCCTTTTGCAAATGTTCAAGTTTTTCAACACACTCAAAAGGTGTAACATTCTTTGAAAATGGTCGTCTTAGAATTTGTTTTTGCACATTTTCAAAAAATCTTTTTTTACAAAAATGATCATTGATTCAAAAACAGAAAAAAATGTTTATGAATATAAAAAATGTCACGAATTTGTATATAATGTTCGTTGATTGGAAAAAATGTTCATGATTTCAATTATTTTTTGGGAATTTGTGAAAAGTGTTCACTAATTTAAAATAATGTTCACGGGTTCCAGAAATATTCATGATTTCCCAATTTTGATTGCGATTTTGGAAAATATGTTTGCAAATTTAAAAGATGGCTGCAAAAACTAAAAGGAAAAGGAACAAAGGAAGGAAAAATAAAAAAGAAAGAAAAAACTAAAGAAAAAACAGACAGGAAATACAATAAAAAATAACGTATAAAAAGAAGGAAAGAAAACTCAGAAGAAAAAACGAAAACACGTGTTTAGGGAGAGTTCTATAACATTCCCAAACAGTAGGAATGTTTTTTTAGGCAAAAACCGGTGGGGATGTGTATTGCACACGCCCCACACAGATCGGTCACGTTGCCGGCCCATTTACTTCCGATCGTACATCCTGTATAGTTGCGTAGGTAGACTTTTGTTCAAAAAAAAAGTAGCGTAGGTAGATTCCATGAGTTAAAAAAATAAAATTTGAAAAAAATCTACTAACCTTAAAAATATTCATGAATTCCAGATATTGCTCATGAATTAATAAAAGTGTGTGAATTCCGAAATATCCATGAATTTGAAACTATTTCAGAATTATGAAAAATTCCAGGAATTTGAAAAATGTTGATGGATAAAAAAGAATATTGAATACTAAAATTTGAAAAAAAAAATGCGAACTACAGAAATGTTCATCTATTCAAAAATGTTCTTGAATTAAAAAATTGTTCATGGACTCGCGGAAATTGCAAAATCAAAGGTATGTTTTTGGAGAAAAATAACATGTATTACTCGTATAGCATAGCTACTTCAGACTTACATAATTTGACAATGTTTTCAACTCTAGCCATCTGGACACTACTTCTACCATAATAAGCCAAAGTATGACTAAAATTATTGATTCCGTCGAATATGAGCAATACAAGTAGTTCATTCTGTCATGAGCAATTTGATATCATGCACAAGGAATCCAAAGCTTGATCTATCCATACCTTCTTTTCTCAAAAGCTTAACCGCTTCAAGACAATCATTCTCGATATATATTGGGACTTGGATCCACTGCATGGATAGAGATAGGACTTCTTTGGTCAAATATGATTTGGCTTCCAAGGCAAACGAGCAATCTCAAAGGCACGTGCACGAAGAGAATACTATCTCCCTGTGCAGGTACCTTCAACATTGTCGCCTTCGCGCCCTTCGCATGGCCCAAGCCAAGCTAGCACTGATTTATTTATTAGGTTAGATGTAGTGTCTTCGATCTGGTTCAGCCAGTGATTCTTTTTTGCCTTTTTGGGTTTCTTGTAGCCTCTATTTTCTTATGTCGCAGGGGCGATTTTACCGTATGGTCGCCATTGGCACGTGCGTGGGCTGAGCACCCCTGCAGTCAAAATTGTCGGATGCAACGCTCCAAACACATCCGTCGGTTAATTGTCGTTACTCCTAGCAGGATCTAGACAGGCCCTACATATCAACACTAGTCTTTTCTTCATATTTTGTCCTCACTCGTGAGCACCTGGGACAAACTTCCCAGTCAGTCACCTATCCTGAAATTGCCCCAACCCGAGCAGGCTTAACTTTGAAGTTCTTTAAATTCCTTACTAATATAAGTAGTCTATCATCCATATAAAGCCAGGCTATCACGTCGAAGAAGTAGAAACTAACACCCCAAGGAAAAAATACGAGAGAATCATTAATTGAGCTAATTGGGCTGTTTCCTGGCTTGTTGGGCCTAATACGCAGCAACCAGCAGGCCTAATAGTGCCATTACTTCCCTACCCTCCTTCATGGGCCAGTTCTTTTCGGCTCATGATTCTTCACAATCCGGTTCTGGGAAACTGCCTACAGAATCAACTATCCATCTCTCTTCTTCAATTCTAGTATGAGCTTCTTGTATGAGTTATATGCTCATATGTGTGTAGTGCCCCTAGGCTGGAGCTGTGCACATAATTGTTAACACTTGGCCATTTCAGATCATACAACTTTATATTCCATCTGCAGTAGCCATCAATCGTACAATTTTACTTCATACTCCCTCCGTTCTCAAATAATTGTCTTTCTAGCCATCTCAAATGGACTACAACATACGGATGTATATAGACATGTTGTAGAGTATAGATTCACTCATTTTGCTCCGTATGTAGTCACTTGTTGAAATCTCTAGAAAGACAATTATTTAGGAACGGAGGGAGTATAATTTACGAAATATTACTACAGGTATGCGCATGATGTTTATTCAAACTTGTGATGCTCATATTTCTCATAGACTAGAGTAGAGTACTATAATGTACGTGCCCAGGCTAGCTCCACCGTGTTTCCCTTTTTCCTTTTATTTTTCTTAGTCATAAATCATTTTTTATATTTTTTTAGTTTTTACTCCATGCGTGTACAAACTAATGATAACATACGTTAAATTATAAGAAATTATAATGTGTTTATATTTCTAATTACAAAAAAAGTTCAGCAATTTCAAAGAACATGTGATACTTCAAGATAGTCATGAATTTAAAGATGATAACAAATTCTAAAAAAAACTTTAGAGATTCTTTTCAAATTGAGAGCTGAAATTTATCCATGAATATGTTAATTTTTTCTAAATTTAAAATTATTAACGACTTTACAAAAAGATAAAAAAAATTAAAATATTGTTC
>LR880969.1:3074240-3085183 GCA_904067115.1 Aegilops sharonensis | reverse complement strand
GGGTCATTGTTAACCAATCCCAAAGTTGATACCTTGGAGCGTGGGCCCACCGAATCCCCACACGAGCCCGCGCTTCCACTCCACTTACACTTGATCATCTATAAATGTTTACTTAAGCCACCATGCGGGTGAGGTGCATAATGTAATGAACTCTAACATAATCCTCACACCCCCTCTTTCAAGAGAGATGAGGGAAATAATTAGAGAGGAGGCTTGATGAGTGATGAGAGAGGCCATCAATCAATGGTGAGCAGTGTGGTGTCAACTCTAATATAATTGCGCCCATACGTGCCTCCAAAACCTCCCCTGTTTCCCATCCCCTTCCCCCTCCATTTATCTATCTCCTCCTTCCCCCGCGTCTCCCTCCCAACCTCCATTGCCGCTCCCTCCTCTTCCTCCTCATCTCTAACCGACCACCTTGCTCGGTCGACTCGCCTCTTCTTCCTCTCTTGAGCCGCTGCTGCGTGGCTGTCTAGGTAGAGGTGGCATGCTAGATGGTCGCTGAGCCGGTCGGGTTCATGATGTCCCGCGCGGCGGACGGCGGGGCCATGGCGCCGGAGCTCGTCACCCCGGACTTCCTCGGCGGCTGCCACGCGCCCGCGGCCGACGACGACCGACGCTCTGTTTTCTCTCTTCGCGTGTTGGCTTTCGCTTCTTCCTCTCCCGTGCTCAATTGGGATTGGACCGTACGCACTCTAGTGGTTAATCAAGACTTTCAATTTGTCAGTCAACGGCTCGATTAGTCTCCTAGTAGTAATATCCATCCGCGCCGAACTAGTTTGGTCAGCAAATTTGACCGCGGACCAGTAGTAAGTGGTTGCCATCTATGGGCTCTGTCATACAAGAGGGCGAGGTGAACTTTGAGCTTGAGGCTACGCAATTCCCATGTGCAGGAGCCTTTTCCGACTTGGTCTTTCTTTACCGTGGGAGGGCTATGCATGAACTGTTGATCAAAATAGACTACTCCTAGTACTACGTATTGTAAGCATTTTTATATCTCGAGTATATGTCGTACAGTGAGTACTAGTTAATTTATCTTCGTCTGTCTGCCATGTCCCACCGGCAAGTTCAGATCTTGCCCAATAATGTAGCCTCACTTAAAGTCTTCACGACATGGCCATTAAAATCTCGACCATGCAAGCATTAATCTTTTACTGACTGCGGTGAGCCGGTGATTTCTTTGCGTGCGTGCCAATGTATTTAATTTCGAAAACAAAATAATTTCGGAGCCCATCGAAATATGCATAATTTCGCATATTTCAAAAATTATTTCAGATTTTCCTATTTCAAATTTAGCTTAATTATATTGAATTCTAAAAGAACTAAAAGTCATTTGAAAAACTGTTTGGATCTGCATTGAAATTTTGGTGTTGATAATACTTCAGACTCCACTAAAACATGTGAGGAATTTCACTGAAATTTCGTTGAAATTTTTAACCCGGCGTGCAGCCCGGCAATGGCAAGCTGCCCCTGCAGAAGCACCCGAGCCCACTGCCGTCGGCCAGGGGGAACCTCAACCTCTTCCCCGCCTCTGGCGCCGCCATGGCACGGTTGCCGACGATTGCGCCGGTTGCGGACTGCGCCACCACGACCACGTACCACAACGTGTGCACGATCGAGAAGGTCAAGACCGCGCTGGAGCGGTTCGAGCCGGCAAGCAGGGGCACCACCGGCAGCAACACGGCGGCGCGGGCGCGGGCGCCTCCCCGACCTCCTCCTTCGTCACCACCTCCTCCGTCAAGCGCCGCGGCGACGCCGGCGCCGTGGAGCAGGGCGACGGCTGCGACTCCCCGTCCGCCAGCACCGGCGGCGAGGGCATGGCACGGAAAAGTGAATGGAACAAAAAACTAAATGAATCAGCTCACTGACAAATAACCGGACCAATAGTTACTACATAGGTGTATTTTTTTTTTATTTGCCACCATGATATCTCTAAGAAAATGGTTTATTCAATGGCAAAGTGACTGTCTCCCGCAAAAAAAAAAAAAAAAATGGCAAAGTGACTGCGAAATTGATATCGTGTAGTTGTGTTGGGCTGGGATCAGGTGACTTACCCACTGGCAGTCACGCCGTAACATCCGGCCATCTCCAGCGTCCATCCAATATTCAATGGAGGGGATTGATCCATGAGAAACCAGCCAACACTTGGCAGTATTTAGGACCCCCACACTTCTAGTTTAACATGTACATGCAACAAGCTACTCCCTCCTTTCCGGTTTATGCACTAAGTGCTCTCCACAGCACAAATACATTTAGAATAATTGCTAGTAGTAATTAAGAATAAAATTTAATAGCAACAAGTAGACTGAACGTACGCATGCCCTATGGTTAACAAGTTCTATATTTTATAGCAAAGTTTTTTATATTACATTCAAACTGGATGTTTTTTGACAAGTTTAATTATTTAAGAAAACTAATCTAAAACTAAGCGAGGTACCGGACGGTGACCTCGTTCCCATGAACGCCCTGGTTGGTAGCACATTGGTCCCTGTACATGTTGTCGCTGTCGAAGGGCGGCGTCAGCACCGCGCTGATGTCTCCGCGGTTGTCCTGGACCGGCCCTCGGCCCAGGCTACCGCGAGGTCACGTCCGACACCACCTAGTCTGGCACGATGTCTGATGCTCTGCCGAACATGGTTCGGCACTCGTGTTCATCTTGAACGACTGTGGGGGTGGCTCTGCCTTCACCTCCTCGACGCGACCAATTCTGACAACGCGGTTGCGCGGTGGTGACGCCAACTCCTGCTTGACGTAGCTGAGAGGCAACGATAGTCACTCCCACTAGACGCGATGGAGAGGCCGTGACGACGACCGGAGTAGGGTTCTCGTTCACTTGCCTTAAATAGCGGGGCCCAAGCGGGCCAACACCGCTTCATTACGGCGCAACAACCAAAGTAGGGTTCTCGGTCATGTCGGTCTGACCGGCATCCATGTCATTGAGGGGTGTCCGCTCTAGAGAGGGAAGAATGGCATGAATGCGCGGCAATCGTTGGAGACCCATATTTTTGTACTTCTCGTTTGAATTTGCGTAATAGGAGATCGGTCTGGTACCTCGCCTAGTTTTTGTTTATTTTTATAAAAAATAGTTGAACTTCTTAAAAGTCATATGATTTGAATGTAACATATAGGACTTGTTAAAAATAGTTCCCCTCCTTGCCGCGCAGCACGCGCACGAGCGCCTCCTCCACTACCTCGGTGATGATGGCGGCGACTCCGAGTCGCGCAGCGCGGCTGCCGGTAGGCTGGTAACGGAGCAAGCGCGGGGAGACTGGTAAAACGTGCAATGTCGGGCCAGTTAAAGACCACCCCTATTGGAATGTAATATAAAGAACTTTGAAATATAGTCTATATAACTCGTAAAATAGGGCATTCGTGCATTCAGTCTAGCTTTGCTATTAAAATGTATTTTAAATTACTACTAGTAATTATTCTAAATGTATTTGCAATGTGAAGATCACTTAGTGCATAGCTTGTTGCATGTACACAAAATTACAAGTATGAGTGTCTCTATGCTACAAGCAAAAACTGCTAAGTGTTGGCTTGTTTTCCCTTAAATCAATCCCCTCCATTGAATGTAAAATCAACGCTGGATTGGTGGCTGCATGTTACGGCGTGACTGCCAATGGGCAAGTCACCTGATCCCAGTCCAGTTCTGTCCTTTGTCGTCCAAAACAGTAAGATAGATTAGAGGCCCAAACTTTAAGTAACATAAAACATTATGACCTTAATTAAATATCTGTTCAAACTTCCTACTACTAAGAAACAGGTGCAGAAAATCAACTACAAAATAAATATGTGGGCTTCAATGATAGCACTCAGGTTCCATGGAAACACAAGAATTCACGCTTTTAGATTGGATTGATGAAGGTGAAGTAAATTTTCTTTCGTTTTGAAACCTTAGGTATCAAAAATGGATCATAGGTAAAAAAATTAAGGGCTTGTTCGGTTAATCCCTCGCTCAAGGGGATTGGAGAGGACTAGAGGGGGGTTGAGGTGGATTTTGACTTGTAGGAGATTTAATCCCTCTCAATCTCCTCCAAACCTCTTCAAATTTGACTTGTTGGGGAAAGGTGCATCGGGTGCTAGAAGAACGAGGGAAGGTGACGACGGTGAACGGCCGACCAATGTCGACGGGGAGTCGAGCTGCAACTTGGTGACGACGAGAAGTTGCAACGGGGTGGAGCTGCATTTCATGGTCGGGGACCTGTAGCCGTTTTTTTGGAAGAGTTGCGACCTAAGCCGCGGTCGTCGGGGGCGGGGCGAGGATGGTGTCGGAAGTCCCTCGTCAACCGGCAGAGTCACCGCTCGCACGCACAATGAAGGCCGAGCTTTGAATGTGTGTCGCATTGTAGACGAAGCTTTCTGGAGAGAGGGTGGTGTCGGAGGTCCCTCGTCAACCGGCAGGGTCACCGCTCGCACGCACGATAAAGATTTTAGAATGTTTAAATTTGAAATTTTCAAGTTGACAACATGGGAGCACGTGAGTTAAAAATACGTTTAGATCCATTCATTCATGCGACAAGTAATTCCGGACCGAGGGAGTATCACTGAATATTTTCCTAATTTACCTATCCTGATCTATGTATACCTGGCCAGCACTACGACTGATTCGACGATGGATGGTAGAGTACATTCTAGATTTGGGGGCAGGCCTCATTCATGGCCGTTAAATGGTAGGCACGGACGTGGGTACGGCCCACGTAGTACACGGATACGCTGTCGAACTGCAAGAGCGCGGCCACCCCTGCATGACATGTAACCTGCGGCCACTGCGCCCCATTAAAACCCCACAGGCCGGCAGCAAAAGCTTGCTCAGCAGCTTGGCTTTCCCTGTCATCCCCCTACCAAAAGACAACCGGGCACGGACAACCATCACATCGGCCATTAACCGGCATTCATTCATGCCGGGCTAGCACTCCACTACTAGATCACAAACTGCTGCACTGCTGCTCATTCATCACGGCTACAGCAGCAGCTGCGACGTCAAACTCCTCATCATCATCGTCGTCGCCGTCGTCTCCGGCATTAAAAACGAGGCGAGGAAGCCCGTGACGCCCCTCTGCCCTAATTAAGAGCGAACTGGTCGCGTCGTCCGCCATGAATGAATGGGATGCCGCCCGAGATGATGTGCCATGCGCGGCACCGCTGGTGGCAATAACTGAAGCAACGAACAATTGGCACGCAGGCAGACGCTTTGAGCAATTATGGACGGAGTTCGGTTCTACCAGTAGGAATAGTAGTTTCATTCATTCATGTTCTATCGGGTGTTTGATTGATCTGACATGACATGACAGAATCGGGGACGGACGGACGGACGGCCGGCCATACTTGGAAATGGACAAGCAAAAATCTTGATCGGAGCACCTCCACCTCCCCTATGTACCGGAATCCGTCGGTGGCATCAGAAAAGCAATGGCGTCGTCGTGGCCAATCCGGGCACCGGAGGCCTGCTGCCTACCTAACGCGCCGAGGACGGACGACAACCATCTTGACGGAGGACCTACTTCTTCTTCTTGGCTTGGCTTGGCTTGGCTACGTGGTTGGAGTAGCTGGTAGCCCGGCTAGGTTCCGAGGAAGCCGACGTTGAGGTCGATCCGGGGCTTCTTCTTGGGCGCCGGGGCCGGGGGCGGCGGCACGTGCGACTCGCAGCGCGGGCAGCGGGGGTCGCTCCGGGCGATGAGCACGTAGAGGAAGCAGCGCGGGCAGGCGGCGGCCACCATGCCCCCGCCGCCGGCGCTGGCGGACGGGGAGTCGCAGCCGTCGCCCTGCTCCACTGCAACGTCGCCGCGGCGCTTGACGGATGAGGTGGTGACCGAGGAGGAGGATGGGGAGGCGCCCGCGGTCGCGCCCGCGCCGCTGTGCTGCTGGTGCTGGTGGTGGTGCCCCTGCCCATGCTGCTTGCCGCGCTCGAACCGCTCCAGCGCCGTCTTGACCTTCTCGATCGTGCACACGCTGTGGTACGTGGTGGTGGCGGCGCAGTCCGCCGCCGGCGCCATCGTCGGCAGTGGCGCCAAGGCGGCGCCGGAGGCAGGGAAGAGGTTGAGGTCCCCCCTCGCCGACGGCGGCGGGCTCAGGTGCTTCTGCAGGGGCGGCTTGCCGGGCTGCAAGCACAAAATAAAAATCACCGCAGTAAGTAAAAGATTGTTAGTAGTAATACTTGTACCCCTACCCAGCTGTTACTGCAGAGAGCACCACTCCTATTTGCATGGTTGAGATTTCAATGGCCATATCAAGTGAGGCTGCTACATTAAACTTGCCTGTGGAACATGGCAGACAGATGAAGATGAATTAACTACTACACCTAGAGAACAATTGCTACTCACTGTGCTGGGTATAATAATCAATTTTTTGATCTCACAGAAAAGAAAGACTAGGCTGGAGAAGGCTCCTGCACTGTGGCATGGGAATTGCATAGCCTCAGGCTCAAAGTTCACCTCACCCTCTTGTATGACCAAGCCCACAAATGGCAACAACTAACTATTCCGCGGTCAAATTTGCCGACCAAACTAATTTTCGGCGCGCATGGGTATTACGTACAAAGGAGACTAATTGGCCCATTCACTGAACAAATTGAAAAGTCTTACTTAATTAACCTTGCGATTGAAAAGTCTTGCTTAATCGGTCCAATCGCAACTGAGCACACGGAAGAGGAAGACGCGAAGGGAGAGAGAACAGAGCATGGGCGGTGGAGCGGTGCGTACCTGCAGGGCGGCGGCGTCGTGCCTGGGGCCGTCGGCGGCGGCGGCGGCGGGCGCCTGGCAGCCGCCGAGGAAGTCCCGGGTGACGAGCTCCGGCGCCATGGCCCCGCCGTCCGCCGCGCGGGACATGATGAACCCCACCGCCTCGGCGACCATCCAGCACGCCACCTCCAAGAGGAGGAAGAGGAGGCGGGTCGATCGAAGACAACCAAGGTGCTTGGTTGGAGAGGAGGATGGAGCAACGGAGGTTGCGAGGGAGGGAGACGCGGGGCGGGGAGGAGGTGGATAAATGGGAGGGGGAAGGGGAGGGGAAACAGGGGGGGTTTTGGAGGCACGTATGGGCGCCATTAATTGGGGTGTTGGAAAGGGAGGGCGTGAGGACAAGATGTGCATTCAATGCGGGGGGCTCTGCATTGATGGCCTCCCTCCCTCCCGGTGCGTGTGCGATGAGTGAGTCTGAGTCTGAGTCTGAGTGAGAGGGACGGACCGGGCCGATGGGGATGGACCAGCCTACACCACTGCTCACCATTGATTCATGGCCTCTCTCACTCATCACTCATCAAGCCTCTCTCTAATTATTTCCCTCATCTCTCTTCAAGAGTATGTTAGGGTTCATTATAATATGTACCCCGCGTGGTGGAGTACGTATAGAAGATCGGGCGGACGCGAGTGGAGGTGGAGTAGAAGCACGGGCTCGTGTGGGGATTCGGTGGGCCCTTGCTCCAAGGTATCAACCTCGGGATTGCTTAACAATCAAACAATGAACCCTCAAACGTCGTCCGTCCATTAAACTAGTGCAAAGGTAAACCGTACTCATCGATGGGTCCATTGTTATTTTTAAGGAGGATCCATTGTTTTTTGTGACATTTTTTAAAGAAAAGGGGGTTTTATTATAAAATTGACGTGCTAAAGCGTCTACCGCCGCATATGACAAATATGACACATCAAACGTCCCACGAGTCCGGGCGCATCCGCTGGCAGTCAGCGGGCACTTCTTAAATTAATACAACTGCATCCGGACATCTCATTCTAGATTCACAAATCCATATGAAAGCATGCGAACAATAAAACTTGCGTACCACGTAGAGATCTAGCTGCTCTCGTTGGAGATCTCGACAATCTCCGTGCCCGGCTCCGGCAGCATAGGCGGCAGCTGTAGCTCCTGAGGCTCCGGCTGCTCAGCTCCGGCCTCCTCCGCGTCGAGTTCGATGAAGAGCGTGTCGGACGCCGGCTGCCGGTTGGCCTCCAGATAGGCCTCATCCTGAATGGGCTCCAGGATGGTCTGCTGCTCCGCCATCTCCGCGGCTTGCGCGACGGCGAACTCCGCCTCGGCCAAGTTGAAGCCCTGCTCGGGCAGCTCCGTCTCGTCCACCTCCAGATCCGCCTCCTCCATCGGCTCTGGCAGTGGCTCTCTCTCCTCGTCCTCCTCCCGCTCCGGCGAGTCCGAAGGCAGCCCGACTGCGATGCGGGCTGCGCGCATTGCCTGGATCTTCTCTACGATATGCCGTCGGCACTTAGGTTTAAGCATAGAGTACGTGGTGATCAGCCACAGGACCATGGCGATGCCCGAGAGCATGGGAGAGGAGGCGGACGAGCTCGGGTAGCGGGGCAGAGAGAGAGAGGAGGTGGATGGGCTGGGGTTGGGGGACGCCATCCGGCTTAAATAGTTGGATTTGGCTTAGCTTGGCGAACCAAAGCGGCGCCATGTGGCATTCACACGGCTGCGACGAAGGAGGCGTTCGTCCGACCACAGGGCTTCCGGGCGAGTCCGCGTGGGACCCCATCGTCGGTCCTACGTAGCGGACGCGTTCGCGCGCTCCCGAACGCCCCCATATCTACCCCATATTTTGGGCTGGATATGAGGGGTGGCGGTTAACCCGAATGTTTAAGGCACGTTAGAGGGGGCCGTTTGGGTCGAAAAATCATGAGCAATCAGTAACCGGGCGATTCGTCCGGACGTATGAGACAGGTTTAAGGCACCCGGTTATAGATGCTCTTACAATCAATCAAGAAGCGAGAAGCAAAAGAGAGATTCGATACATGAGGGTCTTTTGATTGGGCCACACGGCCGTGACACAATCCGTGCGACCACAAGTCGCTAAACAGGGTTTGTGAAATTTGCTAAGCTAGAATAGTCTAAAGAAAACACGCCTACTGTTTAGAGCACGGTGCTACATAGTACTCATACTATTTAACACTAATTGCCTGGTAGCTTAATGCTACTACCATTTATTAGGATTATGATGATGTCTAGACTAATTTAGACTTCTTTTGTTTATGAATGATGAAAGGCATCAATCATGGACCACTGCCGTCTTGTGTCAATCCTTGTGCCAGCTCAAGATAAAGACTTGTGGTACTACAGTATTTGTTATGGTCAAGGTTTTCCATTTTATCACTCCGTCAGATTGGTCTCCAGCGCGTAGCACAACCTTTTTTTTCTTGTGAAACCGCCGACTATAGAATACTTATGTCCAAAAGGGGGAATCAGGAAATGTTAATGCTAGTGACCGGAATTTTCTAAAATTATATGACGAATGGCTTTTTTAGGGTTTACATTTGTTTTTTGTTGCGGATTTTTACCGCTTGTTGAAGATTCTAGACCTCATTTGCTAGTGAATTTAATGGTACCATCATCCACGGATTATAAATCAAAATGCACCATGATCGCAATACGGGATGCAAAAAAAAGGGAAAATGGGATGCAAATTCGAAAGTGCCTTTCTGCTCCCGAGCTCATTTGAGCTCGGTGAACAGTAAAATCGAAAAAATTTCAAAAAATTCTATAGTCCGGTCACATTTTTTTGACCCTGAAAGGACGCCTCAAACCGGTCTCAAACGTCCGGGATGATCGGCACCCCTCATATCCGGTTCAAATATGGGGCGCCCGGACTCGCGCGCCACGTCGGTCTCGGACATTTTCCAATTTATTTTTAAGATGGATCCATAGCTTGTTTGCCAATTTTTTTTGGCAAGGGAAAATAGAGTTTTATTTTAAAATTACAGAGTTACAATAGAAGCAAGAAGCAAAAGGGGTTCGATACATAAGGGTTCTTGATTGAGCCGCATAGCCGTCACACAGTCCGTGTGACTGTAAGCCGCTAAACAGGATTTTGTGAAATTTGCTAAGCTACAATAGTCTAGAGAAAACTCCCCTAAAAAAAATAGTCTAGAGAAAACACTCCTACAACTATTTATAGTACAGTGCTACATAGTACTCCTACTATTTTAGCACTAATTGCCTGGTAGCTTAATGCTACCATTTATTAGGATTATGATGATGTCTAGACAAATTTAGACTTCTTTTATTTATGAGAAAAGGCAATGACCACGGACCACTGTCATCTTGTGTCAATCCTGGTGTCTGCTCAACATAAAGACTTGTATTATTTGATATGGTCAGGATTTATCATTTTATCTACAACATCGACATTAGACTTCTTTTATTTATGAGAAAAGGCAATGACCACGGACCACTGTCATCTTGTGTCAATCCTGGTGTATGCTCAACATCAACATATTGTATTATTTGAGAAAAGGCACGAGCGACACGGGTGGCGTCGTCTTCAGCGTCGTTCCCCTCTTTAGGGCGCCGTTTTTGAAGACTTTGATCCCTTTGGTGCTTCCTACGACTCGACGTGCACGGTGGCTTCTGTGGCAACGATGACGGCGGTGAGCATTGTCGGAGGCTTGGCTTTGGTCGTGGTAGTCGGCTCCTTCTCCGGCGTGTTCGTGGAAATGCCTCGACTGTCTGATGCTGTGAAGTCGAAGCCGCGGTGGGGGGCCGGTGGTATATGATGACGCGTGTCAGGTAGTTCGTTCGGTGGTCCTACGTGACACCAACCTTGCCTAGTTTCTTCGTGGTTCATCGTCAGAGTCAGAGTTGCGCTGTCTGGTATGGATTGTATAGAGTGTTGTGATGCAGCTGTTAGGGCTGTTTTTTTTCTTTGATCTTTGGATCTTCTGGTCCTAGGACCTTCACCATCTTGTTGTTTTCCGCTGCTCTCTGCTAATATCAATGAATGCCAGCGACGCTGGATCTTTCAGAAAAAACAACAACATCAAATTGGTCTCTGGCGCGTAGCATAACTTTTTTTTTCTTGTGAAACCGCCGACTATGGAATTCTTATGTCCAAAGGGGGGAAATCGGGATTTGTGTTCAGAAAGACGAGGCACGAGGGGGGCTCTATATTTTTTAGTGTTGATAGGATTTGTGTTCTGATCAGAAAGACGAGACGTCGGGGG
>LR880969.1:3049880-3063877 GCA_904067115.1 Aegilops sharonensis | reverse complement strand
GGAAGGCGAGGGTGGGGCTGGAGGTGGAGGCCGCGCGGAGGCTGGCGAGGACGGGGTGCACGTGCAGGCTGGAGCTGGAGGCCGCGCGGAGGCGGACGGCGGCGGATCTGAGGGAGGGAGAGGCGAGGCGGCGGCGATGGGGAAAAGGGAGCGTCAGCGGCGATTGGGAGAAGGGGCTAGGGTTTCGTGGGTGGACGAGGATGAGAGGGATACGGGGTGATTCGGGACAGGGTGAGAGCGACGAGGGGAGGTGTGGGCTGCCGTTGGATCTGGGTGCATCCGACGGTGCTTAATTCATGATCCGCGTGAGCTGATTTTAGACCAATCAGAACGCAGTATCCCCATTGATGATGTTAAGACCATTTAAATTGGTCATAATCGACTGAAAAGAAGATTTTGAATCATGTATCCTATTTGACGACCTAAGAAATTTATAAAAATAAATAGAAATAAAAAACCTTCGCATTATGTCACCAAGTGGGACCTACTTTTCAGTAAAAATAAAAAACTCTGAATAATGTAGATATCATTAAAAAATCATTTTTCCATTTTTTAGTGCTCAAAATGAGTTCTTTTTTGTAAAAAACCTACCAAATATTTGTTCAAATGATATTCTTTATATTCTTTATATTTGTCCAAAATGAGTTCTTTATACTCTGCAAAAGTTTACATCTTGGAATAGTAAACAGTATCGACAAAGTGATTTTTTATATTCTTTCCACAAAACAATCATTTTCCATTTTCCGAGTGCCCCAAATGAGGTTTTTTTGTGAAGGACCTACCAAATAATTGTTGCAAAAATGGACCAAATCATTTTTATAAAATACTAGGCCATATATAATGCACAATTTACCAAATGGTTGGGTGAAAAAAGTCTTGATCCACCTCTGGTGAAAAAGACAAATTGCCGTCGATTCAGTAGGAAACGGGTCAAATTTGAACTGTAGCTGCCTCATAGTTTGCTCTTTATTTTTTCCAAAAATCATTCTAGGTACATAAGTATCTATTTAATCATAGAAACACCAAAAAATTCCAAGATTCAACCACTAGCTAGGAACGGTCAAGCCCGCCGTTTTGACCACATTTTGAAACGGGCATAAAAAATTCAAAAAAAATCCAAAAATTCGAAAACTTTCGCATTGTGTCATTATATGTGACCAAGTTTCCAGGAAAAATAATAAACTTGTAATACGGTAATTGTTTTAAAAAAGTGTTCTCAGAAATGAGATATCATGCGTGAAGATTCATGGCTTTCAAGCCAAATGATCAACCTTATGGCCACATTCATGGCATAGTTTGTTCAAATGATCTCATATTGTGCACAAGGATGCATCTTGGAATTCCAAACAATGTTGCCTAAGGAAGTTTTTATTGTCTTTGCACGTTAAATTCATTTTTCGTTTTCCGAGTGCCCAAAAGGAGGTTTTTTGTGAAGGAACTACCAAATAATTGTTGCAAAATTGGACCAAATCATTTTTATAAAACACTAGGCCATATATAATGCATAACTGACAAAATGGTTGGGTGAAAAAAGTTTTGATCTACCTCTGGTGAAAAAGACAAATTGCCGTCGATTCAGTTGGAAGCGGGTCAAATTTGAACTGTAGCTGCCTCATAGTTTGCTCTTTATTTTTTCCAAAAATCATTTCTAGGTACATAAGTATCTATTTAATCATAGAAACACCAAAAAAATTCCAAGATTCAACCACTAGCTAGGAACGGTCAAGCCCGCCATTTTGACCGCATTTTGAAACGGGCATAAAAAATTCTAAAAAAAATCAAAAAATTGGAAAACCTTCGCATTGTGTTATTATATGTGACCAAGTTTCCATGAAAAATAATAAACTTGTAATACGGTAATTATTTTAAAAAAAAGTGTTCTCAGAAATGAGTTATCATGCGTGAAGATTCATGGCTTTCAAGCCAAATGATCAATCTTATGGCCACATTCATGGCATAGTTTGTTCAAATGATCTCATATTGTGCACGAGTGTGCATCTTGGAATTCCAAACAATGTTGTCTAAGGAAGTTTTTATTTTCTTTGCACGGAAAATTCATTTTTCATTTTCCGAGTGCCCAAAAGGAGGTTTTTTTGTAAAGGAACTACCAAATAATTGTTGCAAAATTGGACCTAATCAATTTTATAAAATACTAGGCCATATATAATGCACAATTGACAAAATGGTTGGGTGTCAAATTTTTTGATCCACCTCTGGTGAAAAAGACAAATTCCCGTCGATTCAGTTGGAAGCGGGTCAAATTTGAACTGCAGCTGCCTCATAGTTTGCTCTTTATTTTTTCCAAAAATCATTTCTAGGTAAATAAGTATCTATTTAATCAGAAATACATGGTTTGATAGCGAGACATCGAGGTTTGGACGGTGGCCGAGGGCCCCAACTCTAGAGCGCGTAAGCTCGCATGCCCGCCGCGTGGTCACTGCGTGACCGTGGCGTTGCCATGTGTTCTGGAAGGCCTAGGCATGTCTAGTGGGTTGGGCACTCCCCAGGTAGGTGCTAGGATGAAAATCACAACATAAGATTCTCACGAGGAGACCGATCGATGCTCAAACATGAATAAGCAGCCAAGTGTTTGATTTGCGGTACGGGAAATGCACATGGCTAATGGGCGTGAGTTTTGGCTGAGGATGATCAGTTACTAAGAAGACCGTCTTCACATATTTTCACCTCAAAAGGAGGAGCCTAGGTGGTACTTGCTTTACAAACTACCACACTGGACATAAATACGAATGTTGAAGTTGGGCTGAAAATAATGAATGGATTGAGCTGGAATTTGGTGGAGGATGGTTATTTGGGCATAGGAAAGCACTGTAGAAAATGGATACCATTTGGACATGCCAAAGTGGCACTTCCTTCACAAAGTGCTGCTCTGAACAGAATAGGAAAATGAATATTTTTTAATTAATTTTGAACTAGGCAAGGAAGATTTTTACATATTTGACGAAGATATGACCCAAAGAATTTATGAGATTTTTTTGGGAATTTTGGGAATGACAGAAATATAGGTTGCTTCACAACCTAGGGCAAAAACTGCCACATGGACATGACACATAGGCAAAACTGATGAGGTGGCGCCTAGTCATAGCAATAAGTACTAATGCATCCACGTTCACAATCTCATGACCATTTGTATTGGTCGTAATCAGGTAGAAATAAGGTCATGAACCACTGTTGTCTGCTTTTATGACCATTTGGTCTAAGGCAATTCACGGTTTGAGCCCTTCTAAGCGAAATGGCCGTGGATTTACGACTAATTCAGCTAGGGTCACTAAGAGAAGGTCACTAGTTGACATATTTCTTGTAGTGCCGGGGCTTGCTTGCACTCATGTGATGTACGTACACTGCCCGGTTGGTTGGTTACCGGTCGGGTTCGGCGTGGATCACGGCCGCTGTCTCTGGGAGGCCAGGTTGGATCGGACGGACCGTGTTGCACGAGCGAGCGAGCGAATTTTCCAGGGGAAACGCACAAATTACACTTCACCTGGTACAGCAGGTACACATGATATTTTGGACATGGCACGGCACAACACTATCTAGCACATAGTAAATATACCAGGGAAAATTTGTTAATAAAACAGAGGAAAAAAATAAAAATAAACGGTAAGAACAAAAACACAAGACAGTTTCGGAAAAACTACTCCCTTGCAAAAACGTCTTACATTAGGGAACGGAGTTGTAAAACGTAAAGCCGTTCTGAGACCGGTGCCTATGACATTCAGGAAGCACCCTGCGTGCTATCTTTATGGGTTGCCCACTCTTTGGACTAACAACGAAGGATAGAAAATCGCAACTACATATCGCTCACGAAGTCTTAATTATTTTTCTTGGTTCTTAATTATTTTTTATATTTGTTTAGCAGGTGCGAATAATAGAAAATTTGTAACCGATACAATAGCAGATTAGTGGTCACCCACACGGCCTTTCTCTTGCGTCAGCCCATTAGATGTGTCACATGGAGGTTTCTGACACTTTCACCCAGTTTTGAAAAGGTTCAAGAGGTTCTTTTTCCTGCGGTTTTCTTTTGTCCAATCAGTTTTTCTTTTTCTTTTCATTTCCATTTTTACCTTTTATTTATTTATGATTTTCTCCCTTTTTCTATCCTTTCCTTTTTATACCTCATGATTTAATTAATTTTATTTATTTATTTAATTTCATGATCATTTTTTTGAATTCATGAACTTTTTAAAATTTGTGAACCTTTATAAATTTTGTGAACATATTTTTTAATTGGATAATCTTATTAAAATTTGGTAAAGTTCGTTCAAATTCAAGTTTTTTATTTTCATGAACATTTTAAAATATATTCTTTTAAAAAATATTTTGTTTCAAATCCCAAACATTTTCAAAAAATGTGGAACAATAGTTTTAATTTTGTAACCTTTTGTCATGTCGTTAAATTTAGAAACACTTAACAAATTCATGTACAAATTTAAGCTCTAAATTAAAAAAAAACTCTAAAGTTTATTAGAAGTTTTGAACATTTTTAAATTCATGAACATCTGTTAGTATCACAAATTTTTTTGAAATTGTAGAAACTTTTGTAATTAGAAATATAAATACATTATAATTTCTTATAATTTAACATATGCTAGCATTAGTTTGTACATGCATAGAATAAAAACTAAAAAATACTATAAAAATGACTTAAAACTAAGAAAAATAAAGAAAACGGGGAAACACGTCGGAGCTAGCTTGGGCACAACGTACACTATAGTACTCTAGTCTATCAAGAAATATGAGTATCACATATATGAATAAACGTCATGAGCATACCTGTTGTAATGGTTTATAAATTATAGATGTAAAGAGTGGTGAGATACATACCAAATAACTAACTAAATGCTAATCATAGAACCATTCTTTCAACATCTCGACGATAAAAGTCCAAGCCCTAACTTTATGTTGCATACCGTATTCATACTCCTCAAAGAATGTACAATATATAAAAATAAATCGATGATTATATACTTTGCATTGAAATATAAACACACAAGGGATTCGTTATGGGAAACTGTCCACAAGAGCTGGGGTACAATTCTAGCCCATGAGATTCGAGGCCTAACTCGTGCCCTGACCAGATGTCTGACTCAGTGCAAACTACTCCCTCCATCCGGAAATACTTGTCACCAAAATAGATAAAAGGGGATATAACTAGATGTATTTTAGTTCTAGATACATCTTTTTTTATCCATTTTTATAACAAGTATTTTCAGACTGAGGAAGTATCTCTCTGGCCCATCGATGGTGGTCTTGTCTCAGTGGCTCAGTGCTATCTAGGGCATGACCGCTTTGTTTTCTTGATTTTACCAGTCCTTTTTTAGGGGTCGATTCGAGAGCAGTCGGACAGGCAAGCCAGCACACAGTCAATTCGTGTCTCCCATCACAAGTTGTGCAGGCCTGCTATGGCCCATGAAGGGAAATATTTTTTTAGAATAATCAGGGCCAATTCTTTTCGATCGATTATGAAGAATCACAAAAGGACTCATCTCTGCCAGGAGAATCGCCTAGAATCATCTGAGAATCATAGTGCAACTAGGAATCTTTGAAAGTTGGCGATTTCGGCCTGTCCCTCAAAAGAAAATTCTTCAGTTTTAAAGCCCACCCCTGTTTGACGTGGTATGTGGTATTTATGGTCAAAATGCCACTCCCGTCCTCCACACACAAGAACACTACCGCTCGATCCCGCAAGCTTCAACGCTTTGCCCAGTCTGCCACCACCAGGTCCAGTCTATCGCCATCCTATTAGCCCGCCAGCCGCCCAATCAACTGCCACCCCATCCAGCCTGCCCGACACCACCCCAACAGCCCCATCATCCTGCCTTGCCGGCCTCACCCCAGCCTATCCCACCAGCCACAGGTGTGCTCCACATATATATGACTCAGTTCAAACTTTTGGTTGTGCTGCCTAGTGCATGAAGCATACTCCCTCCGTCCGGAGAAAAGTGTACGTTTGACTTTAAAGTTTATCCACAAAATAGTGTACTTCTATCTTCCCAATGTACTTTAAACTAGAAAAAAATGCTTTTCTTTCATCACACGGTAATCAAGTCCAATAACTGATGTCTGCTAGAACTACGTCGGTATTTCCTCAAAGATGAAGGGATGATGCAGTATAACGACAATGGTATTTCCCTCAGTGATGAGACCAAGGTTATCGAACCAGTAGGAGAACCTCCTCACACCACGTAAACAACACCTGCACAGAAATAACAAATACTCGCAACCCGACGTGTTAAAGGGGTTGTCAATTCCTTTCGGATACGACGCCTCAAGATAGGCAAATAACGTGAGGAAAAAGTGGTAGATATGATAAATAGATCGCGGAACAAATAAATTGCAGCAATGTATTTTTGTATTTTTGGTTTAGTAGATCTAAAAATAAAATCAAAGGAAAATAGATCGCAAAGGCAAATATGATGAGATGAGACCGGGGGGCCGTAGGTTTCACTAGTGGTTCTCTCGAGAAAAATAGCAAACGGTGGAAAAACATTTACTGTTGGGCAATTGATAGAACTTCAAATAATCATGACGGTATCCAGGCAATGATCATTACATAGGCATCACGTCCAAGATTAGTAGACCGACTCCTGCCTGCATCTACTACTATTACTCCAGACATCGACCGCTATCCAGCATGCATCTAGTGTATTAAGTTCATGAAAAAACGGATCAATGCAATAAGAACGACGACATGATGTAGACAAGATCTGTTTATGTAGAAATAGACCCAATCTTGTTATCCTTAATAGCAACGATACATATGTGTCATTTTCCTTTCTGTCACTCGGATCAAGCACCGTAAGATCGAACCCATCACAAAGCACCTCTTCCCATTGCAAGATAAATAGATCAAGTTGGCCAAACAAAACCCAAATATCGGAGAAGAAATACGAGGCTATAATCAATCATGCATATAAGAGATCAAAGAAAACCCAAATCACTTTCATGGATAAAAGCATAGATCTGATCATAAACTCAAAGTTCATTGGATCCCAACAAACACATCGCAAAAAGACTTACACCATAGGGATCTCCAAGAGATCATTGTATTGATAATCAAGAGAGAGAGAGAGAGAGAGAGAGAGAGAGAGAGAGAGAGAGAGAGAGAGAGAGAGAGAGAGGAATCCATCTAGCTACTAACTACGGACCCGTAGGTCTACAAAGAACTACTCACGCATCATCGGAGAGGTACCAATGAACATGATGCACCCCTCCGAGATGGTGTCTAGATTGGAGTGTTTCTTGACTCTGCGGCGGCTGGAATTGATTTTTGTCGACTCCCGTAGGGTTTCTGGAATATTGGGGTATTTATATAGCAAAGATGCGGTTCAGGGGGCACCCGAGGTGGGCACAACCCACCGGGGCACGCTTGGTCCTCCAGGCGCGCCCTGGTGGGTTGTGCTCCCCTCGAAGCACCCCCAGGTGCTTTCCTGGACCACTGGATGTTTTCTGGGCCAAAAAATCCACAAAAAGTTTCGCTGTGTTTGGACTCCGTTTGGTATTGATTTCCCGCGATGTAAAAGAACATGCAGAAAACAGCAACTCGCACTGGGCACTATGTCAATAGGTTAGTACCAAAATATGAGATGAAAATGACTATAAAATGATTGTTAAACATCCAATGATGATAATATAACATCATGGAACAATCAAAAATTATAGATACGTTGGAGACGTATCAGGATCCCCAAGCTTAATTCCTGCTCGTTCTCTAGTAGATAAATGATAAAAACAGAATTTTTGATGTGGAATGCTGCCTAACATGTTCATCACATTTCTTTTCTTTATAGCATGGACATTTGGACTTTTATATGATTCAAAGCAATAGTCTAGTTTTGACATAAAGATTTTAATAGTCAAGCATACCAACAAGCAACCATGTCTTTCAAAATATCAACACTAAAGTAAGTTATCCCTAGCCCATTATGCTCAATCATTGATCCATTCATGAAACACACTCGAATATTAGCTACACCCAATGCTCAAATATGATCATAGTGCCCCTTAGTTGGTGCTTTATAAGAGAAGATGGGGACTCAAATTCAGAATAAAAAAATGCATAAGTAAAAGAAAGGCCCTTCGCGGAGGGAAGTAGGGATTTGTAGAGGTGCCAGAGGTTAAAGCTTAAATTGAGAGATAAAAAACATTTTTGAGAGGCATACTTTTCCCACCAATGAAAACGACTTAGAGCTCCAACACTTTCCATGCTAGATACATCATAGACGATTCCCAAATAGAAAATAAAGTGTATTCCTTTTTCCACCATTACTTCACTTTCCATGGCTAGCTGAATCCACGGTTGCCCTCCATACCAACACTTTCCAAGGAATTTATTATTTAACAACATAAGTAAATTCATTTTTCATTTCGGGACTGGGCATCCCTAATACCTTTGCCGTACTCTCGTGCAATGACAAGTGAATAAACACTCATCGTGACAATAACACATCTAGAATGGAAAATATTGGCCACCCCTCACCGCCTTGAGAGCGGTAGAGCACACAAAAGAGAAATTTATTTTGAAAATTAGAGATGGCACATGCAAATTTGCTTAGAACGGCACAGAAATACCGCATATAGGTAGGTATAGTGGACTCATAAAGGCAAAACTGGTTTAAAGGGTTTTGGATGCACAAGTAGTGATCATACTTAATGCAAAATGAAGGCTAGCAAAAAGATTGAGAAGCGACCAACCAAAAAGCAAAAAATCTCGTACCCAAGAAGTGAGCATAAGTAACACTGAATAATGCACCATAAGTAGGATATATAATTTTAATGGCATAACTATTGACTTTCGTGCTTGCATAGGGAATCATAAACTTTAACATCAATATTCTTACTAAAGCACAATTACTCATCAACATGACTCACATATCATATCGTCATATCTCAAAACCATTACTAAGAATCAAGTTTATTTTGTCCAATGATCTTCATGAAAGTTTTTATTATACCCTCCTTGGATATCTATCACTTTGGGACTATTTTCATATGTTGCTTTTGATAAGCTCAAACAAATATAAGTGAAGAACATGAGCATAAATTTTCTTTATCTCAAAATAATCTAAGTGAAGCAAGAGAGAATTTCTGAAAATTTTACTAACTCCTAAATAAATCTAAGTGAATCATGAGAGCATTTCTTCAAAAATAACAAAGCACACCGTGCTCAAAAAGATATAAGTGAAGTACTAGAGCAAATCCATGGCTCTAAAAATTTAAGTGAAGCATAGGAGCAAGCATAGCATAATTTTTGGCTCTCTCAAAAAGGTGTGTTCAGCAAGGATGCAAGTGGGAGACTGAAGGAAATATGCCCTAGAGGCAATAATAAAGTTGTTATTTTATATTTCCTTATTCATGATAAATGTTTATTATTCATGCTAGAATTGTATTAACTGGAAACTTGATACATGTGTGGCGCTGCCGTTTAGGTCATATTGGTATAAAGCACATGAAGAAACTCCATAAAGATGGACGTTTGGAATTACTTGATTATGAATCATTTGATACTTGCGAACAGTGCCTTATGGGCAAGATGACTAAAACTCCGTTCTCCGGAACAACGGAACGAGCTAATGACTTATTGGAAATAATACATACTGATGTATGCGGTCCAATGAGTGTTGAAGCTCGTGGCGGGTATCGTTATTTTCTGACCTTCACAGATGATTTGAGCAGTTATGGGTATATCTACTTAATGAAACACAAGTCTAAAACATTTGAAAAGTTCAAAGAATTTCAGAGTGAAGTGGATAATCATCGTAACAAGAAAATAAAGTTTCTACGATCTGATCATGGAGGTGAACATTTGAGTTACGAGTTTGGCTTTCATTTAAAACAATGTGGAATAGTTTCACAGCTCACGCCACCTGGAACACCACAGCGTAATGGTGTGTCCGAATGTCGTAACCACTTTATTAGATGTGGTGCGATCTATGATGTTTCTTACCAATTTACCACTATCGTTTTGGGGTTATGCATTAGAGACAACTGCATTCACGTTAAACAGGGTACCGTCAAAATCCGTTGAGATGACACCGTATGAACTGTTGGTTCGCAATAAACCTAAGCTGTCGTTTCTTAAAGTTTGGGGATGCGATGCTTATGTCAAAAGGCTTCAGCCTAAAAGCTCAAACCCAAATTGGAGAAGTGTGTCTTCATAGGATACCCTAAGGAAATAATTGGTACACCTTCTACCACAAATCCGAAGGCAAGATCTTTGTTGCCAAGAATGAAACCTTTCTAGAGAAACGAAAGAAGTAAGTGGGAGGAAAGTAGAACTTGATGAGGTAATTGTACCTTCTCTCAATTTGGAAAGTAAGTCATCAGAGAAATCTGTTCCCGTGATGCCTACACTAACTAGAGAGGAAGCTAATGATGATGATCATGAAACTTCAGATCAAGTTACTACCAAACCTCGTAGGTCAACCAGAACACGATCAACACCAGAGTGGTAAGGTAATCCTGTTCTGGAAGTCATGTTACTTGACCATGACGAACCTACGAACTATGAAGAAACTATGATAAGCCCAGATTCCGATAAATGGCTTGAGGCCATGAAATCTGAGATAGGATCCATGTATGAGAACAAAGTGTGGACTTTGATGGATTTGCCCGATGATCGGTAATCCATAAACAATAAATGGATCTTCAAGAGGAAGACAGATGGTGATGGTAGTTTTACTATCTACAAAGCTCGAATTGTCGCAAAAGGTTTTCGACAAGTTCAAGGTGTTGACTACGATGAGATTTTCTCACTCATATCGATGTTTAAGTCTGTCCTAATCATGTTAGCAACTGCCGCATTTTATGAAATCTGGCAAATGGATATAAAAAATGCATTCCTTAATGGATTTATTAAAAGTTAGTTGTATATGATGCAACCAGAAGGGTTTTTCAATCCTAAATGTGCTACCAAAATGTGCAAGCTCCAGCGATCGATCTATGGACTGGTGCAAGCATCTCGGAGTTGGAATATACGCTTTGATAAGTTGATCAAAGAATATAGTTTTACAGAGACTTGCGGTGATGTCTGTATTTACAAGAAAGTGAGTGGGAGCACTACAACCTTTCTGATAAGTATATGTGAATGACATATTATTGATCGGAAATGATGTAGAATTTTCTAGAAAGCATAAAGGAGAGTTTGAAAGGAGTTTTTCAAAGAAAGACCACGGTGAAACTGCTTACATATTGGGCATAAAGATCTATAGAGATAGATCAAGACGCTTGATATGATTTTTCAATGAGTACATACCTTGACAAGATTTTGAATTAGTTCAGAATGGAACAGTCAAAGAAGGAATTCTTACATGTGTTACAAGGTGCAAAGTTGAGTAAGACTCAAAACCCGACCACAACAGAAAATAGAAAGAGAATGAAAGTCATTACCTATGCCTCAGCCATAGGTTCTATAAAGTATGTTATGTTGTGTAGCAGACCTATTGTGTACCTTATCATGAGTTTGGCAAGGGGGTACGATAGTGATCCAGGAGTGGATCACTGGACAGCGGTCAAAGTTATCCTTAGTTACCTAAGAGGCCTAAGGAAATATTTCTCGGTTATGGAGGTGATAAAGAGTTCGTCGTAAAGAGTTAGGTCGATGCAAGCTTTTACACCGATCCGGATGACTCTGAGTCTCAATCTGATATATATTGAAAGTGGGAGCAATTAGCTAGAGTAGCTCCATGCAGAGCATTGTAGACATAGAAAATTTGCAAAATACGGCTCTGAATATGGCAGGCCCGTTGACTAAACTTCTCTCACAAGCAAAACATGATCACACCTTAGTACTCTTTGGGTGCTAATCACATAGTGATGTGAACTAGATTGTTGACTCTAGTAAATCCTTTGGTTGTTGGTCACATGGCGATGTGAACTATGGGTATTAATCACATACATATGGGAACTATTGGTGTTAAATCACATGGCAATGTGAACTAGATTATTGACTCTAGTGCAAGTGGGAGACTGGAGTAAATATGCCCTAGAGGCAATAACAACGTTGTTGTTTTATATTTCCTTATTCTTGATAAATGTTTATTATTCATGCTAAAATTTTATTAACCAGAAACTTGATACATGTGTGAATACATAGAAAAAACACCGTGTCCCTAGTATGCCTCTACTAGACTAGCTTGTTGATCAAAGATGGTTAAGTTTCCTAGCCATGGACATGTGTTGTCATTTGATGAACGGGGTCACATCATTGGGTGAATGATGTGATGGACAAGACCCATCTGTTAGCTTAGGATAATGATCGTTCAGTTTTATTGCTACCGTTTTCTTCATGTCAAATACATATTCCTCCGACTATGTGATTATGCAACTCCCGGACACCGTAGGAATGCCTTGTGAGCTATCAAATGTCACAAGGTAACTGGGTGATTATAAAGATGCTCTACAGGTATCTCCAAAGGTGTTTGTTGGGTTGGCATAGATTGAGATTAGGATTTGTCACTCCGAGTGTCGGAGAGGTATCTCTGGGCCCTCTCGATAATACACATCATAAGAAGCCTTGCAAGCATAGTGATCACTGAGTTAGTTGCGGGATGATGTATTAAGGAACGAGTAAAGAGACTTGCCGGTAACAAGATTGAACTAGGTGTGAAGATACCGACGATCGAATCTCGGGCAAGTAACATACCGATGACAAAGGGAATTGTGTATGTTGACATAACGGTTCGACCGATAAAGATCTTCATAGAATATGTGGGAGCCAATATGATCATACAGGTTTCGCTATTGGTTATTGACCGGAGAGGTGTCTTGGTCATGTCTACATAGTTCTCGAACCCATAGGATCCGCACGCTTAACGTTCGTTGACGCTAGAGTAGTATTGGGATATTTGATGAGTGGTAAACAAATGTTGTTCAGAGTCCCGGATGAGATCCCGGACGTCACAAGGAGTCTCAGAATGGTCAAGAGGTAAAGATTTATATATAGGAAGTCATATTTTGGGTTCCGGAAAATGGTGCAGTTTTTTCGGTATTGTATCGGGAAGCTTCTAGAAGGTTCCGGAGGATTCCGAAGGGGTCCGCAAGTCCGCAAGTGGGTTCAGCACGACCCAAGGGCTAGAATGGGATGCGGGAAGGTGCCCTAGCCTTATTGGTCTAGGCGCACCAAGTCCTCAAAAGCCCATGTGGCTAGGGAAAGGAAAAAATGAAGGAGTCCTCGTAGGAATAGGATTGGACTTGAATTCCAAGTCCTTCTCCCCCTCGGCTGCGCCTTGGACTTTGGAGGGGATGTTTCCACGCCCCTCCACCTATATATAGAAGGGAGGGGGCGCCCCAAAAGGACACACAAAGCCCTTGGCACCCCTCTCTCTCCCGTTACTCCATAGTTCCACCGCCTCGTCCCGGCAATGCTTAGTGAAGCGCTGTCGGTGCTCCACCACTACCATCACCATCATGCCGTCGTGTTGGTTGTCATCCCATCTACTTCTCCTCTCCCACTTGCTGGATCAAGAAGGACGAGTTGTCATCGAGATGAACGTGTGCAGAACTCGGAGGTGTCGTACGTTTGGTGCTTGATCGGTCGGAACGAGAACAAGTTCGACTACATCAACCACGTTGTTATAACGCTTCCGCTTACGGTCTACGAGGGTACGTGGACAATACTCTCCCCTCTCGTTGCTATGCCATCACCATGATCTTGCGTGTGCGTAGGAAATTTTTTGAAATTACTATGTTCCCCAACAACAGCTCCACCGTTTAATAAAAATACGTATCCGGTTTGCGATTTAGAATCGTCTGGATCAGTGTCAAAGCTTGCATCGACGTAACCATTTACGACTAGCTCTTTGTCACCTCCATATACGAGAAACATATCCTTAGTCTTTTTCAGGTATTTCAGGATGTTCTTGACCGCTGTCCAGTGATCCACTCCTGGATTACTTTGGTACCTTCCTGCCAAGCTTACAGCTAAGCATACGTCAGGTCTGGTACACAGCATTGCATACATGATAGAGCCTATGGCTGAA
>LR880969.1:2985211-3012063 GCA_904067115.1 Aegilops sharonensis | reverse complement strand
ACCTTTTCTTTTCTTTTCTTGTAATCATGAAATTTTCCAAATTCACAAACATTTTCCAATAATTCGCATACAATTATGAAACCAAAAACATTTTTTAACAAAAAACTGTCAATATTTTATACAAATTCACAAACATATTCTTGAAACCTGTGAACATTTCTTCTGAATTGGCAAACATTTTCCCAATTGATGAACATTTTTCAGAAATCGGGGGAACAATTTTTGTAATTCATGATATGTTATTCTTTTGATGAACATTTTTCGAATGCATGATTATTTTCTGAATCAACAAACATTTTTTAAATCTCGAACTTTTTTGAATTTTGTAAACATTTAAAAAAAATCATGAACAATTTGGAATTTGTGATCATTTGTTCAATTTCGTACCAAATTTTGAGTACAAAAATCTATATTAATATTCATGAAGATTTTTTGAATATGCAAACTTGTTTTGTAAAAGCACTGAATCCATGAACCTTTTTTCCAAATTGTGAACAATATTTAGATATCCGATTTTGTTTGTGTCAAATCACAAACATATTTCTAACGATTTTTTGAACATTTTTTCAAAATGCACAGACTTTGAAAATTTCAAAACGTTTGAATCTCAAATTACTTAAAATAAAAAAACTAGAAAAGAAAAATGAAAATAAAAAACATAGAACCCCGCGCATGGGCCAGGTGAGCGATAGGTGCGCGCCGCGTCTCCTCACAGCACCCTGTATAAGAGGTCCAATCAGTGCCCGTGCTGGTACATCTGGCAAAGAGTGAGGGCTATGGCACATACTTCTTTTTTTTAGAACGAAGGCTCGAGGATGAGCCCGGCTTTGAATTAACAAAGCCATCAACCGGCCATGAATTACAGCCAACAAGAGCACCCAACGCCACTTACAAAGAAAATAAAACACGACCGGCCCAAAGATACATGGGTGCTGAAGATACAGCTTACAACACAATCCCAAACTACAAGCACCTAAACAAGATAGAGATGAAGAATCGCTTGAAGAAAGGACCTCCCTTGAAGCTCGAAACACCGGCGCCGGAAACATCAACGACAATGGCATTGCCGACTGCCTTGGCCACAGACACGACAAAACTCCTGCACTGGACCAGAAAGATACCACACCTTCCTTCTCCCTCCCCGTAGAGGGTCCCTACCCCCTCGTCCTGGCTCGAAGGACGCCGCACCGTCGAGCGAGGGATGAGTTCACCCTAGAACAAGGAAAGGCACGATCTTGGGGTAGCAGATACAGAACATTTGCTCGCATCCGTGTCGCAGCAACGGGCATACCTCACTAGGCATTTAAGCACAGACCGCAGGTGTCCAAACAAGAAGAGAGTAAGCTGCAGGAAACGGCACATTGGAGCTGAAGAAGCATCGAGCTTGCGGCGAAACAACAGGGAAACAGATCATGCACAGGATGCGAGGGATATGGCCCTGGTGCTCATTGAGCTGCCACGTCTCTGTTGCCGGGAAGGGGAACCCTTTCCTCTTCCACCCAGGCTCAAGGGAGCCGAGCACCGGCGAACAAGGGACGGCCAGCAAGCACCAAACAGATAATGGCAAGCCCGGCATCGCGGAAACCACGTTGTCACACGGACCCCCGCTGCAATTGCAAACCTCGGATCTAGCACCGCACACCTACACCCTTCTAACCAGACAACGCCCCTAGGGAGGTTACGACGCCGAGCGCCGCCGCCGCCGAATCCGCAAGGGATTACAGGATTTAACCTTGGAACGGATGGGAAGGGGTGGGAAGAGGGGATCTCGACGGTGCCTTCAAGAAGGGGAGCCGCGCCCGAGGGCCTGGCCACCGCCGTGGTCGGAGCCACCAACCAGGGATTTCTCCCGGTCCTGACGAACACCATCGCAACTAGCTACCAACAGAACGGCAAAGAACACCGGCGCTAGCACAGGTTGTGAGCGGGCTAGAGGAAAGAGGAGAAACAACCTTCAGATCTGAGGTCAGAGGGCCGCCGGAGCAGCCCACCGACCACGCACCGAGTCCCCCGTCATTCACCGCCCGCGCGGCCGAGGATGAAGACCCACACCCGCGGGCACGCCTGGCGGCCAGGCGCCGCCGCCTTGCCAGATCCGGGGCCGCCGTCCCGGCTGCCTAGGCCCTCCACGCAGATGAAGCCGCCAGATCCTCGCCGCCACCTTCATCGGTGTCGCGCGCGCGTGCCGGAGGGCACCTCGGGCGGCGGCGGAGGGTAGGGAAGGGGGAGGGAGGGGTGGCGGCGGCGGTGGTTAGGGCAACCCCCGAGTCGCCTCAGAGGAGATGACGTGGGCAGGTCTAGTTCGGCGCATCCTGGTGCAACGTAGATAGCTTAACGTTATTTTTGTTTTATATTTTTTTTGCGGCATAAAAAAGAGTGTCATTCCATAATGATAGGGTTAGAATCTCGAGCCACCAAGTCGGAAGACTCGAATTCAACCATATCGCAGTACAAGCCTCGGTACGACTATAAAAAGCCAGTTGATGTGCTACCCTATTTTGATCTCTAGTAATCTTAAGTGGACAAACTCTCGATCAACCATAAGACCTTTAATCTCACCATCTAAGTGACCGTAGACCGATCTGACCAAAGTATCTCCTCCAAGAGTGGCCAAGGCATTTACATAATCTGATTGGATAATGACATGCTTATCTAAGTGCTGAATGGCCAAGGCCATACCTTGCATCAACGCATGGATCTCTGCTTCTAAGGCGTTGTTGTAGTTGAAGATGTATTTGTAGGCAGCAAAGACCAACGTACCATTTTCACTCTGAAGTACCATCCCAGCGAACACGCACCCATCGTGAACTGAGAAATTAAAAAAACTAGTTATTTTCTATAGTGAATATTTTTGTATTTTTTACCTTTTAAATGAACATGTTTTCAAAAAACTCAAACATTTTTTGATAATTTCCAATATTTTTTGAGAACTTGAAATTTTCTAAGATGAACATTTTCAAAAAATCTGACACCTTTTGAGTTTTTTGAAAAACGTGAAAATTTACAAAGGGCGTACATCTTGAAAACTTGAATCATTTTTGTAACTTTTCGAAAAATGAAAATATAAAACAGAAAAACCTAGAAAAGAAGCCAAATGGTAGCCTTCTCGAAGATTACGAAAACCTACAAAAAACATACAGGACAGTGAAGTTTCCCCAAAACCGGGATACAATGCTTAAATATTCTGGCCCACAAGCATCGCGCGCTAATTCTATTCCCCACGCACAGGCAACCTCCTCTGTCACGCTATTCGGCCATGTATGGTTACGGGTATTTAAGTTTTTTCCTCATACCAGTTTTTTTTCTACGTTTTCTATCCCATTATTACAGGTTTTCCTTATTTGTTTTCTTTATACTTTCTTTTAAGTTTTTTTCCTTTCTATTTTTCAATGTTCAAATTTGTGACCGTTGTTTGAATCTAAAGACCCATTTCTAAATCCATGAATATTATTTGTTACTGTCAAAATTTAATGATATCTGAAAGCATTATTATATTTTGGATTTTTCAAAATCAAGAATATTTTTAAAATTGAGGAACATTTTCTAAATCCACGATTTTTTTAGTTCATGAACATTATTTTTTGAAATTTGAATCATTTTTTAAGTTCGTGGACATTTATCAAAGAACAAACCATTTTACAATTCTCAAATATTTTTAATTCATGAATTGTTTTCCAAATTTGCAAACATTATTTGAATTTGGGAACATATTTTAATTTGAGATAAATGTTTAAATTCACGGTTTTCCCGAATTGACGAATGTGTTTTGAATTCACATTCATTTTTTAAACTCGTGTTTTTTTAAAAAATAGGCAATTTTGAAAATAGGAAACCGTTTGATTTAAAAAAAATTCTGACAAAAAACAAATCTAAAAAACCTGGCCATTTTATGCTATACTCGCAGGCCACGAGGGCTTTTTCCAGGCGAACCAACTTACGTCGCCGCCGGGAAGAAGGGGTGGAGGCGAGTCTTTGCTTGTGTCGCGCCGTATACCGCAAGGACTAGGGGCAACATGGCAGATATTTGGAATCTGTGTGCACACAAACCCAATTTAGCAAAAAATAAATTTAAAATTCTACAAATGTGGAATGTTTCGAATTTTTTGTGTAAAATCATTATATAGTGTGTTACTCACAAATAAAGTTTAACAACAAAATACTTTGGGGGACTTGTTGGTAAAAAGACAAAATCGCAACTGAAATATTATTGATTTTGTTTTTATTCATCTGCAACACCATGGAAGTCATTTTTCTGCGAAACTTTACATGTGAATAATACACAAACAATATTTATTGCAAGAAAAACAGAAATATTTGACTTTTTGTAATTTGTTTTGGCATTTCAGGCACATATACACCCATGTTCAGCATGGTATTTTCTCTAGGAGCACGCGAACAATCATAGATATCACCCCCTACGAAATCCCCGCTATGATAGTATGTCTAGAACATATCCGGTGCACTCAATCTTGTGGTGGTACTGGTGCACCGGATGTTCAAAAGTCATACTAAAAATATTCAAAATATCCAAAGATAATTTAGCATGCACAATTGATAAATTTCAATCATGTCCAAAAAATGAAAGCAAGTTTCAGTTACAGCTTGAGAAACAAAAATAACAATTTAGCACCTTTTTTGTAAATGGGCCAAATTTATGGCCCAATCTAAAATGGATACTATTCATAATGTGATTTGACTTTTTTTTGTTTGTATAGAGTTCTAGGTCTAAATTGAATATGTTTTTTGGCATGGTAGATATTTTTTGTGCAAGTCAAAAATTATTTTCACATTTTTCAAACACTTGAGTGTATTTTAGGCGTGTGGTGCATCAATAGCACTACAAGGGTCACGGGCGGAGCTAGGATTTGGGTGTAGAGCGGACAAATAGTTGACAATCAAAACAGAAGAAAAAAATGACATGGCAAATATCTTGAATGCTTCTGAAATTTTAATATGGACATTGTGAGATTGGAGCGACGATCCAATAAAATCAACATGTGTTTTCTTATCTTCATGACTACACAAATTAAATCTGAGTGGTTGAGCCTGTGCGTCATGTCTAATTTAGGGTATGAATTTGTGGGGTTAAATCAAGAAGCCGGTGCACTCGACACTCACTAATTTCATCAAAATTATAATATGGATCATTATTATCACACGGTACAAACAACCAAGGATTGACATAGCAATTGACCATACGTTTCTGTGCAACAAGACATGTTAGGTCATTGTGGATCAAACCCTTTTCATTTATACGTTGATGGGCTTGCTTCAATACTTTTTTTTTGCGGGGTAAAGGGAGTTTTTGTTGCATTGTCATAGTGTTACAACCAAGAGGACACAAATCCTCAATACAAGGTGGAACCGAGTTTACCCACACAACCATGGTTCTCTCGGAGCGGCTATAATTGGCCAAACGATCTGCAAAACTATTCTGACTATGGTGAATTTTCTGAGGTAAAAACTCCCTAACACTCATAACCTCCTTAATCTCAAGGACTAACTAACCATACGCTGATCTGATGAGGCTATTACTTGACAATGAAGACAGAGCTTCAGCCGAGTACGATTGAACTACCACAGGAAGGCATGAGGGCATGAATCTCTGCTTCCAGTGCATCATCGCAGTTGAATATGTAACGGTAGGTTGCAAACAAAATTGCAATTGTTTCATCTCGGAGAACCATACCAACTGTCGCGGTGCCACCCGAGTCCCCAATGGACCCATCGACGGATAGGGCGATGGTACCCCGCAGTGGTGCCGGCCATGGAGCAATAGAGTATTTGGTTTTTGCTGCTGACCCTGGCCCGAGGTCCGAAACATTCATCGTGCCTTTGATTATCTCCTCCGTGCTAAAACGTCTAGCAAGCTTAACAGACTTGTAGTAACTATCAAGGAACTCCACTGTGAAATCCACTGATGGTACTTCCTTTCCATGTGAAGTATCAGTCCGCAGCTGCCAAATTCGCCAAATCAACATGATCACCATATCCCAGACATCATGTGAACAACTAGCGAGTAGATTCAGCAACCATTCCTTACCTGAATTAACCAAACAATCATTTGAACAACTATGATGACAATGTTACAGTTATAATTGATCAAAAAGGCAATCCAAAAGGAACTCGAGTTTTTGGCACGATTGCTGAGGAATTGAGAGAATTGAACTTTACCAAAATAGTTTCATTAGCTCCTGAAGTAGTATAAATACTAGTAGGCAAAATTGATATCAAAGAATTAATTTAGTAGATTGTGTTTTACGTATATGTTTTAAAATCCAAAATGAAAAAAATAAAACATGTTGATTATAGAAAAATTAGGAGGAACCTAGAATTCGAGTCTTATGGGCAAGGACACTATTGCTGATTTACTAACCTCTATAAGAAATGTGAACACAGATAAAAAATGAAGATGTGCCACAACAGTTTCAGTTTCATACCCATGGAAAGGATCAGATTCAACCAAAGTAATTAACTCCGGGTCAACAGAGAATTCACAATCGTTATCATCAATAAAGATAGATGAAGTAGCAAACTTAGGATCACATTTCATTTTAGCATTCAGAGATCTTTCCTTATAGTTGCATAATAATTTTTCTAGATCATCTCTGTCCTTACAAGCAAGAATATCTCTAGTTGCCTCCTCACTCATAGCATAACCTTCTGGTACCTTTGTCAATTCATATCTAGGAGGGCTAATTATAGTAGGTGTTTCAAGATTTTCAGTTTCATGCTCATCATCAGTTTCAACAATATCATGCTGTCTTACTCTAGCAATTTGTTCATCAAGAATTTCACCTAGTGGCACATTATCATCAAGCAAGGTACTAGCATCATCATGAGTATCATTCATAGCAGAAGTAGCATCATCAATAACTTGCGACATATCAGAATTAATAGCATGTGATGGTGTTGCAAGTTTACTTATAACATAAGATGAATCTAAAGCGGAGCTGGATGGCACTTCCTTACCTCCCCTCGTCTTATAGGAAAAAATCTTAGTCTTAGCATCCTTCAGATTCTTCATAGTAATAATATGATAATAATCCTAAGTGACTCAACAAATATAGCTATGCTCCCCAGCAACGGCACCAGAAAAAGGTATTGATAACCCACAAGTATATGAGATCGCAACAGTTTTCGAGGGTAGAGTATTCAATCCAAATTTATAGATTCGACACAAGGGGAGCCAAAGAATATTTGCAAGTATTACCAGCTAAGTTGTCAATTCAACCACGCCTGGAGATTAATTATTTGCAGCAAAGTGATCATTAGCAAAGTAGTATGATAGTTTTGATAATACTAACAACAACAATAGTAATGGTAACAATGATAGCAGTGATTTTGTAGCAGTAACGATAGTAGTAGCAACAATATTAACTTAGCAAGAACAATATAAGGTAAATTCGTAGGCATTGGATCGGTGATTCGTTGGATGATATTCATCATGAGACAGTCATAACCGGGGGATACGGCACTAGCTCCATTTCATAAATATAATGTAGGCATGTATTCCGTAAATAGCCATACATTCTTATGGAAAGAACTTGCATGGCATCTTTTGTCCTACCCTCCCGTGACAGCGAGGTCCTATTGGAAACTAAGAGATATTAAGGCCTCTTTTTAATACAGAATCAGAACAAAGCATTAACACACGGTGAATACGTGAACTCTTCAAGCTACGGTCATCATCGGAAGTGGTCCCGACTATTGTTACTCCGGGGTTGCCGGATCATAACACTTAGTAGGTGACTATAACTTGCAAGATCGGATCTAGAACATGGATATAATGATGATAACATAAACGGTTCATATCTGAAATCATGGCACCCGTGCTCAAAGTGACTAACATTAAGCGTGGCAAACACGTCTCCTCAGTCAAGCGTCTTCTCACGCAAATAAGATAAAAAACATAACAACTGATTTCGCTTAATGCATGTCTCCCGCCCGCTCTCAATACACCAATCGTCCCCCTCTTATCCTCTTATAGCCATGTCTCCCTCGGGTGCCAACCATGGCATGCAGTTGACCCACCGACTCCTGCTACTCCTACTACGCTTAATCCCGTTGGAGATCAGATAGCATTATAGTATTACTGAGAGAGATGCTTGATCTAATCAATGGATGGATGCCATTAGCACTACGCATACGCTACCACCCAGCTGGATCCAAATCTTCTAGTCTACCACAAGCCTTTGTGAGCCTTCATGTGTGTGTGTCCGTGACTCGGCGGCTCTGTTGAGATGGAGGGGATCCATTGAATGCTGCCACCTGCAATCTTCTGCAGTAGCTCTAGGAGCCACCAACACCGTGTCCAGTTCGTGTTCAGCTCTAGGAGCAAGACTAACTTGATGCGACTTGAGGCAGCGTTTTCACTGGTGCTCCTGGGTTCTTTTTCCTTTTTTATTCTTTTCTTTTTTATATACATGTTAAACATTTTTCCATTTTGTTTCATTTTTTGTCTTTTATTTGTTTATTTTTGTTTTTCATTCTACATTTTTATATACATGTTAAACATTTCTCCAAATACTTATTCAACATTTTTTAAATACCTGTTGAACATATTTTTCAAATACATGATCAACATTTTTCGAGTACTTGTTCAACATTTTTCAAATACTTGTTCTAAATTTTGAAATACTTGTTCAACATTTTTTAATAAATGATCAACATTTTTTCAAATACTTTGTTCAAAATCTTTTCAAATATTTGTTCTACATTTTTTCAAGTACTTGTTCAACATTTTCCAAATAAACGTTTAACATTTTTAAATACTTGTTCAACATTTTTCGTATACCCGTTCAACGTTTTAGTACTTATTCAATATTTTTCAAATACATGTTTTAATACTTATTCAACATTTTTAAATTCTTGCTCAACATTTTTTAATCTCTATTCAACATATTTTCAAATGTGTTTTTGGGAGAGTGTTTTTGTAATATATGTATTTAGAATTTTTCAAGTATAAATAGAAGTAAAACAAAAAGAAAAAAGAAAAAACTTGAAAAAAATGAAACAGGGAACAACATTAGCTTTCCCGCGCACATGGGCTGGCCCATATGCTCGCTGGCTTCAGCAAGTCGGAACGCGCGAAATCACTAGTTAAGGACTACTCGTTGCAAAGATCACTACAACTTTCATAGGTTGCGACAAGTGGCGTGCTGCATGTGCGCCACTTGTCGCAACCTATGAGTTTTCCCCTTTTTCATAGATTCGTTTATTCAAAACGTTTTATATCTTAAATCGTGCGTCAAAATCTCGAACCGTTTTCACCTTTGGATTCCTCACGTCAAGATCTTCAAAACTGGATCCCATGTTGATAGGTTTTACCGAAAAAAAAATTCACGAAAAAAGCGGACGAAAAAACCGAACCGGGAGCATGGGGGTTTTCCCTTTCCGAACGAGGCACGCCCGTGCCTCTTGCGGAATCACAACCGTGCCTCTCGCGGAAGCAAAACTATGCCTTTCGCGGAAGAAAAAAAAAAGAGAAAACACTTTTTTTTCGTTTCCAAGGAGGCACGGCCGTGCTTCTGGCGAAAGCACAACCATGTCTCTCGCGGAAGCAAAACCGTGCCTCTCGCGAAAGAAAAAGAAAACAGAAAACATCTTTTTTCTGTTTTCGAGAGGCACAGTCGTGCCTCTCATGAAAGCACAACCGTACCTATCCCAGAAGCAAAACCGTGCCCTCTCAAAATGAAAAAAAAAAAAAACAGAAAACACGTTTCTGTTTCCGATAGGCAAGGCCGTGCCTCTCGCAAAAGCACGACCGTGCCTCTCTCGAAAGATAAACCATGCCTCTCGTGGAAGGAAAAAAACAAAAAACACATTTTTCTTTCGTTTCTGAGAGTCACGACCGTGACTCTCGTATAAGCAAAACCGTGCCTCTCGCGGAAGCAAAACCGTGACTCTCGCAAAAAAAAAACACACACGATTTTTTTCGTTTTCGAGAGGCACGGCCGTGCCTATCACGAAAGCACGGCCGTGCCTCTCGCGAAAGCACAGCCGTGGTTCTCATGGAAAAAAAAAAATAAAAAACACGTTTTTCCCGTTTCCGAGAGTCACGGCCGTGATTTTCGCGAAACTAAAATAAAAAAAGAAAACATGTTTTTTTCGCACAAAAAGAAATTTCAGAAAGAAAATTTGTTCCAAAAGTTAAGGAAGACTAGTGGAAAACTAAAACGTCGAGAAAAACCGGGAAAAAATTGTTTAAAAAGCCGAAAACGCATACGAAAAAGTAAAAAAAAAATTCGGAGGGAGCGCCTAGAGCGCGACATGTGGCGGGCGGCCGAGTGACGCTGATTGTTGTGAGCCTCGCGAAGGAGCGCTCATTAACTAGTTGCTCTTCGGAACGCGCGACTCGCTTAACACTAGAAATAGAGGTACCCGTAATTATATCCCCGTTTGGTCCTCCAGTTCCTTCGCAAGGAGGCCGATTCCTACAAATGGTGTATTCGTCCTACCACAGTAACAGGCCGGCCCATTTAGCACTGTAACAGTAGTCTTGGTCTTTTCTGTTTCATATTTTATTTTTATCCATTGTTTGTCTCTTTTTAGTTTTAGTTTTTGTTTTATTTTTCTTTTCCAATTTTCCATTTTTTCATGGGTTTTTACTTTTTCAAATTTTTGATTTTTTTTCAAATTCATGAATGTTTTCCTTAAAGTCATGAAATTTTTCTTTTTTTTAAACTTCGTCATCTTTCTTCAAATTTATGAACTTTTCACCTCAAATAATGAACTTTATTTTCATAATTGACAAACTTTTGTAAAATCCATGAAATTTTATTATAACTAGATGATAAACCGCGCTTTGCTGCGGGAATTTGTAGCATTGTATAGAAGGAGGATTGTGCAGTGCAAATAGTAAAGGATGTATAAATAAATACATATTATACATGTCTACTTGAACTTTTGATGGCATGATACAAAATATAAAAAAAATCAGTATATTGCAAGTATCTCCATGTATACGTAATTGGAATACATTAATTTTTCTATGGAGAATTTTAAATGCACTGCTAATATGAAAAAATGAACATATAATTTGATGAGAATTTATCTAAAAACATGCCCAGGCACGGTTAGAAACATGTTAATTCTGTGAATGCAAAGGCCAAGCTAGACCCAATACAAAAGCCCGGAAGTCCAAAGCATACCTTGAGGCAAGACAAAACCATGAAGCCTAGCTCGAGGACAGACAAAACCACTAACACAAATGATTGTTGAATTATAATTAAGTTCATAACACAAACCAGTCAAAAGCGAAAGCATACAATATGCAGAAGTCTAGTAGCAACACATGCATACATCCTAGAATTTATTCATGACCTTAATCCACATATGAATCGCAATCCATGTACTCCAACCATAAATCAATCGCTATTTTTTTTAAAAAGAACCTGTGTAAACAATAATACACATTAGACATGGACAACAAATATGCACCTCTTATATACTAAAAAAAAGCAAATACACATCTTGTTCTTTGTCACATCACGTGATGTCCATGCCTTGAGGGGAAAACACAGAAGTGGAGATCCGGACAAAAAGCATATGAGACGATTGGGATCCGGTTTAGACGCCACTTTGTGCTTCTACCTTGGCGACTGAGACGGTACTTCGAATGGGATCCGGCAGTCCTGTGCATGTTCGGCATCAGGACAGACACCATCAATGCCACCAAGCTTCACCTGGGGCTGGCACCCTCGTCCTTCCGAGCTACACTCCAATGGAAGCTTCCAACAAACCAACCAACTTAGTAAAAGAAATGTTCAGATAAGAGGAGATAGACTGTAAAGAGAGTCTAGAGCGTGTGATGTTGAAGGAGGATGCCGATGGTGTCAAGCATGATTCGCTGAGAGGTTGGGTGGATACAGGGGCATATGGATTGGGTCAGCACTCGCGGACAGGGTCAACAGAAAGTTCACTTGCAACGACATAGGTGGAGAGTGGCATATATAGGGGGTGTTTGTTTCTAGGGACTTTTTGGTGTAGGGACTAGAAAAAGCCCCTCTTAGAGACTTTTTAACCAAACAGGAGGGACTACTAGGGACTAAAAGTTGCTTTTTGGGACTAAATGAAGAAGACTCTCAAGGAGAGTCTTTTTGGAACTTTTACAACAATGCCCCTACCCATTGCCTCGCCGCCCCATGGTGTTTTTTGGTTGTTATTTTTCTGTATACTAGGGGTAACATGATCATTTAATAACCTCTAGGGAGGGACTAGGGACTTTTTATTCCCTGAAAACAAACAGGGAGGGACTTTCTGGGGACTATGGACTTTTTAGTTGGGACTAGAAAAAGTCCTAAGACTTATGAACCAAACAGGGCCATAAATAGGAGAGAGGAAGAATCCAGAAGACTTGGGTGAAGATTTATTGATGCATGGGAGATGAAAAGAACCACCATGGAGATTTATTTATGGATATGAGATGAAAAGAACCACCATATGAATAGGTTGTATCATGTTGCATATTTACCGAGGCGTCCATCATGATTAACTGCCGGAAACGAAACACATCATGACGTGGCATCATGCATGTGTTGAGAGTGGCTGATTTGGCTGAATTGATAAGGTGACATGATGATGATGTGGATAGTGTGCATGTTGAGAGAATTGGTTGTAGTGGGGATCAACTTCTTAAGAACTAGATGATACCCCGCGCGTTGCTGCGGGACTTTACTATACCATCCAAGTATATTTGAAGAAAAGTGTGCGCCAGCTGAATAAATAGAAATTATTACATCAAGATCCAATAACTTGTCGATATACATTCGAAATTTCAAACAATATTGTATGTTTGTACAAATATAAAGAGATTTAGCACTAACGAACATGCATTCCAATCCTCAGTAGTTAGGTTGGCCTGTAAGAGTCCTGAAGTAACTCTAATATACTTGGTTGACTTATAGTAACTTCAAAAGAGGCTTTGTTCACCTGTACGCAAATGCTCAAATTCGTGTAGCCAAGTCTTGGAACACATGAAAAATAAAATGTGGATATAACAGTAAACTATGGACATAATAGACATTAATTTCATAAGTAGAAAAATTATACAGAGCCGCGAGGGCGGAAAGGATTAAAATAAGAAAAAAATCTGGAGAAAAGAAAAGTTAAATTTTTTGCGACAATCGTTTGACAATCTGATGTTATTTTCTTCATTTCTTTTATGTGTACCATAACCATCTATGCTTAGTTCTTTTGATGTAAAAAATTAGATATCACAAGTTGGGAACGATCCAAAAGAACAACCAATGAACATGCATCATTGGGATGGAAAATAATACATTCTGTTTTTGTGCATAAATAATACAAACAATCATTCATCTATGTATATACAAAAGTATGGCATAAAACAATGGACGGATGATTTGGGACAAACTCATAATATAGTAGGAATATATCAGTGGATGATTTGGAATAGAGCCAATGAGGAATTGGGAACAACCTGAAACGAAGCAGATGTTGTTATGTTGTTAGGGAGGTGCCAAAGGAACTCCGAAATTTTGACCAGCAATATAACTTGTATGAATGGAAAAATACATAATTTTTGGAAAAAAAAATGAACGGAAACATACATGCATGAAGCAAAACAACTACACAGAGAGGCTAATCTAAGAGATATAATCGAGGATTAAGATAAGGGATAGTTACCCATTCATGGCGATGTTCTTGGCGCCAGCGAAGCGAAAGTAAGAGCTGGGGGCCTTTGTTGGAGGCGCCGGGGATGGTGTGGCAACATCGTCTATGGTGCGCGTCTTCAACAACCTGGAGGCCCCTCGTGCTTCAGTGATGTGGTCGGGGAGCTTCGGGTCGACGGCCCCTCCTAATTCATGGTGCGCAACATGGTAGCGGCAAAGATGTGGAAGTTGTACCAGCAGCCGATGGGCATCAACGGTGAGGGCTTCAAATTCGTCACCTCCAGGAGTCTCTTGGGCAGGGGTGCTCGTAGTGGTGGAGAACATAGGAAGGTGCAGATCCATTGCTTAGGAGAGACCAACTTCATATGTTACCCTCTTATTTGTATCTTGGAGAAGATGAAGAGGGCCATGAAAAATCAATCGGCCAGGGGAAATAATTTGGGAGATGAGAGGACCGCAGTGCCTTACCTGGGGTGCCCTTAACAGGAAACAATAACGTGAGATAATGGTGTTGTAACTGAAGAGGACGTGACTTGTGGAAATCACAGGAAAATTAGTTAGTGGGTGGCTGGGTGCCATAGATAGTGGGAGTTACTTTTTGTTTTTCCTCATGGGAAACCGCTGGGGAGAGACGAAGAGGGGCTGTATAGAGACGATCAGAGAGAGAGATAGTAGGTGTCGATATATTGGCTGCCCTCTGAAACTGAATGACTGACGTGGCATGCATGCTAAAACTGAATGGCTGATGTGGCATGCATGTTGAGGTGGAGTGTTTGCATGTTGAGAGAATGCCTAGTAGTGGGGATCAACTTCTTAAGAATGTAAGATGTATGATCTGCAAAAAATTCCAAATTCTTGATTTTTTCAAAATCGATGTACTTTTTAAATCCTATTTTTTTTACAAAATCCATGAACTTTTCAAACAAAAAAAAACATATTCATGAACTTTTTGCAAATCAATGAACTCTTTTGAGATCCATGATTTTTACACATTTTATGAACTTTTTCAAAAAAATAGCTTCATGAATTTTGAACCTTTATTTTTTTAAAAAATTACACTTTTTTGTGGATCCTTTCTTCCCATAAGTCAAACCAGTCAACAAGTTGACCTGTCACCCGAGCGAACGAATGGTGGGGAGCGATTGTGAGACGAGCTGCTCGCACAGTTGGGCCGGCCCCATGCGGGAGGCATGCGTGAGCGTTGGTTCGGCCTGTTGAATAGTAGCTCCCCGCAAGGAGGGCCCATATGCTCGCCACGCCAACATAGGGTCCAACCCACCGCAACCTATATGAAGCTGGGTTGGGCTGCTGAGGCCCACAAGGATCGAAGGGTGTTCCTTCACTACATTATGGCAAATATTCACTCACCTCCGGAAAGAAAATGAGAATATATTATTTTTTAAAGGAGGTTAGAACTCGGCTTCTACATCGTTGAGATGCACACAAGCACATTTATTGAAGTTCGTGTAAGGTCGCGAGGTTAAAGACATCAACAAAGAGAGTAAAAGACCTAGAAAATTATGACAAACCTATTAAAAGATGTAAATTTAGCACCTACAACTAAGTCGGTTTCTTCCACAACAACGCCATCAAAAAGGTAAGCCCTCATTGTCGCCATCATCATGTCCAGCCGGAGACGGAAGAAGAAGCATTTTCACCCTAATTGTTGCGAACAACCTATGAAGGTCACCACATCAGCTAGTAGACAATACCTTCAATAATGTAAGAGCAGGGCCGAAGGAGGGCGCGGCGCAGGAGAGGTTTTTGGGTGGGTCTGGGGTGTCCGTTGTGTGTGTGGCAGCGATCTGGACACCCACAAAAGCCCTTGAGTTGCGGGAAATCGGACGTATGGAACGATCCGCGGACCGTTTGGTGTACCGCGTGGGAAGACAAAATGGGTCCAGACTGCTCGGTCCGGATTGATGCATGCAGCTTAGGGGTCAGCGTTGCAGATGCCCTAAGCCTCCTGTGATGTATATCTGCTTGTAGAGGCCTTTGTGTTCCTAAGCCTCATGTGATGTGTATCCGTTTGTAGAGGCCTTTGGGTTGCATTTAGGTATAAGAGGGGCCCCACAAACTAAATTATAATACTAACTTGTGACACATTCGCCAAACAGTACAATTTATACTCTACAAATATCTATAAATATGGACACCTAACATTGCTCTAGAAATCGCTATTAAGATATCAGTTGGACATCGTTCTTTAGAAATCTCTAACATCGTATTATTTTTTTTGCCGGAAACTTTAGAGCTTTATTCAACAAATGCATTTGTGTTGCAGTTGGCAAAAGGGTACTGATCAGGAAGCTTGGAGTCTCATCGATCCAACTTTTAGACACACTTAGCGTGCAAGCTCGCTTAGCACACAAATGCGCCAGTACATTGGCCGATCTATAAAGTTAACTTACACATAAACATATGCACATACATACAAATATGTACATGTCCACTATATAATTTGTGGATCATGAAAAACAATTCAAAAACAAATTCTATTCCATCACTTAATTTAAATTTAGCAGAAACAAGTGATTAATGATACACTTTCAAATGATAACAAAGAAAGCTGGTTAACTATAATACCTAAATTATGCGATTAACTATACCAACTAAATAATAAAAATTATACTTCTTAATATATTAGTATAATAAAATAATATTAAATAGGAATAAAAGTTCAGTATACAAATTTATTCACCATGAGCAAAGCTGGCCCGACGTAGGTTAAACGGGCCAAGTCGCACATTCACCTGATACATATTCTAGGCATATGTGCGAGTGGAGCGATGGAACGAAGTGAGGCTAGATAGGTGGGTGAAATAGGATAGTGGAGAGGATAAAAAATCAGGTGCTCGGTGGTAAGATTTGTTCAACATTTTAAAGTTTAGATGAGAGTAGGATGCATCGAGAATAAGAGGTCAACTCTACCAACACATGAACCGATGTATTTGTTCCAACCGTTTGCCCACGCATTTCATTGAGCATATCACCATTGTCTCTCTTTGAGATGGTGAGAGTGGCCGGATATGCCGAACCCGTATGACATGCAAGAGAGAGCGAGTGGCGGAAAGGAAAACCAAGACAAGAGTGTGGCAATCACTTTTGCCAGCCCTAGGTGTCCAGTTGGGGATCCGCTAGAAGGTTGCGAAGCGCATTGCCTTGACATGAAAACTTGAGTGCAAAAGAAATGGAATTCACACACCCACTGAGACCACATGAAAGCCTATATAGGGGTGGATGCCTGGAGAAATATGTATTGTTGTAAAAAGATATGAATGTATTTACATGTCACACCCGTGTTACTGCCCGTTGTTGGTTTAACTGATGCTTAGATTGTGTAACGGATTCAGTTAGGCTTAGGAAACGGTTTTTTGGTTGTAGAGTGCATGGTGTTTTAAGTTGCTAGTTGGGGTTATAATTGCAGATTTATTAGGAAAAGAAATTATCACTATGTCGGTTAGTCTGTCACACTCGTGGTTGATTCCGTTTTCATCTTGGTTTGGCATTTTTGTTTTGTTTTGTATGCAAGCTTTTCTAGTTGTCTCGCATGTTACCTTCACGTGCAGTGTCATGTTGGGATGGCGCTGCACCAACAGGGTGGCAGTGGTGAAATACGTAGCCGTGGATACCTGTGTTTAGTGCAATGCTCTGCGGAGATGTATTATCTCTATCTTGTTTTGCCCGTGTCAGTTTTGGATAAGTTGACGTGTATGATACAACTCAAAAGTTTCACTCAATGTTGGTAAGCATGTGAATGCATTATAACACGTAAGACGTGAGGTATTGGTGTAGTACTTGTTCCTTGTGTGATGCTATGAAAGGAGAATGTGCCTGTGCTTGTGTATGTTGTACTGGATGTTTTCTCTGTATTTTCCCTGTGGTTTGTAGTTCACAGAGTATGGTGGCGCAACAGCGATGCTACATCTACTGACTGTTTTTTTCATGGATTCAAGGCAATGGACGAAATTGTTGTCACCTGGTTGAAGAGTATTCTGTGGAAGGAACGAAACAACAAGATATATATATGCTACCTGTCGGAATTAACTGCATGTACTACTGAACCTGCTGCAGTTTATGTTGGCTTAGGATTTCATTTCGATCGTTCTATGAAATGGAATGGAGGAGTCCCTGATGGATCATGGTACTTGTGGGCTGCCATACTGTTCTTGTGCAATTATATAGTCAAATAAAGTTTCATTTAGGCAGTTCTCGCTCTTAATTTCTCTTGATTATTTATTGTCTGGAAGGAAGGAAACAATAGGTTAGTCTTGATTAGTTACTGCAGGTTTCAGGTTCTCAATCCTACTGAATGCACTACGTCAGGTTCTCCCGCACTGTTCGTCGAACACCGTTTGTTCGTGCCGCTTGGTGCATACATCATTCTCTCTCATTTTCGATGATGACTTAATTATTCTTTTTAACTTAATCATTCTTACTTTTGAATGTACACCTCGTAATATACAAAATAATATATATTGTTAAGTTGATCCGTTGGTTACCACCCTACGGTATATTATCATTGTTCCAACTGAAGACAACAAAATAGACAATTGAAATCAGAACACTTTTTGTGAAAAATCTCTAATATTGCATGGATCATACCCAATCTTAAAGGGATTTTTACATCTGTCCCCCTGGTTCCTTAGCTCTACTCATTCATCCCCACACTCTTAACTTTTGCTCACTTTTCCCCACTCCCTTGTCTGAAACCCTCATAAATTATCACAAACGGTGGATGCCGCCGGGTCAGTGCTTTGACCATTAACTCTGGCGAGTGGGGCCGCACTGGACTGTGTCGCCCGTTGGACCTGACAATTGGGGCTGCATCGGACGGTGCCGCTGTTCGCCCGTTGGGCCGTGGTTAGATTGTTGAGACCTGCGCGCACCGCAACGACATGAGCCCGCTATGCATGCACGACATGTCCAACAAGCCTGCTATGCATGCAGGTAGCTAGCCTGCCTGCATGCGCTGATGCCCGCCACCACGATGCGCTGACCTCCCCTCTTTCTGCACGCGAGCCGCCATGGACGCTGACTGACCTATTTCTGCACGCGAGCCGCCACGGACGCAGGGACGGTCGCTGCTGCTGGTTCGTCTCATCTCGCACGCCTGTCTCCTCAATCCACTCGCATCTATTCAACGTGGCAATTAAAGTGGCATATCGATCGACGTCGCTCGTTTGAACGTAGCTAATCCAAAGCGCGGGCGGTGCCACTCCCCTTCCCTTCCCCTTTCTCTATTTAAACCACCCACGCCTCCACCTATTCTCCACACATCCATTTGCGCTGCCCCCTTCTCTTCTTCACCCAAACCCAGGGCACTCTCAAAGCCAGGCGAGGATGCAGTACAATGGCCCCACCTTCCAGCTCCCACCGACCGTGCCGGAGAGGCGGTATCCCGCCAGTGTCATCGTGGAGACGACGCTCCGCGTGTGGGCGTTCTCACGCTGGAGGGGTGGAAAGAAGTTTGCTCTATGGTTCCTTGGTGCGGGCTCGCCAGTGATGTTCCGACTGGAGGAAGTGCGTCCAAACTCCACCATTCCGGCGATAGGGCTCATCGCCAACTTCACCATTAGATTCGATGCGTACTACCCCCTTGGCAAGGTGTTTTGGTGTGGGTGCGAGTTCATCACATTCACCACCTACAACATCTTCACTGACTTTGATAGCATCACCACCCGCAACGGTATGCACATCCTCCCCTACTACCTTGGCGAGGACGGCATGGAGGAGGAGCACTGAAGAGAAGGCGCAGTGAAGATGGTGGTGAAGGCCCGGCCGATCTCGTGAAGCTTGTCTTGCCCGTTAGGGCTTTTTATATATTTTTATGTTATGTTGTTGGTTGTACTGTGAACTCTTTTATGTACAACGTGTTATATATTTATGTTATAATGTTGGCCACCCTCGAAGCTGAACTATGTGCCTGTATGGAGGGTTTGTCGTTATCTCTTCCAGTTATGATCCAGATGGACTCCCTTGTTGCAGTGAAGTTGATCCATGCAAAAGAGGTGGATAGATGTATCTACGCATTGCTTATTAAGGAGCTTAGATACTTTATGTCTCTTCGTGAATCTTGTATTACGCATATCAATCGTAGCCAAAATAAAGTTAGTGATAGCTTAGGTAAGTTTGCTCGTTTAGAAGGCAGAACTATGACTTTGATAGGTTCGGGGCCTTTGGTAGCGACAGAGGTAGCTGTCATTGATTGTTTGAACCTTTCGTGATGAGTAATACATTATTTCACCCGCAAAAAATGTTTTAGGGCACCCTATGTTTTATGTAAGAACTATGCTATAGTTGCTACTTTCTATGTTATGGATGTATGCTTGCTACGTGATATCAGTAGATGGATATGGTGCTGTAGCCGAGTCCTAGATATGCTCTCTACATGCATATGGTGCCGTAGTCGAGCCCTAGACATGCTCTCTAGATGGATATGGTGGCTAATGGTGCCACCGGACTTTATTTTAGACGTGGTTTCAAATGGATATCATGATCTACATAATTAAATCTGACATGCTCTTAATAACAAAAACAAAAACAAAAAATCGTGTATACAATATTTTTCTTGCAACAGAAACATGTTTATAATACCCGCATGTCAATAAATCAAAGTGTTGTGCCATAGGCTATATATAGAAGGAAATTGCCATGATATGTACAAATAAATTTGACATGGGCAAGTCCAACAATAAATCGATTTACCATCATGCACTATTTTTGTTCGGCATGACAATAAATGGATTTACCATGGTAATAATCAAGCAAAAAAATAGAGCCAGCGCGTGCACTATTTTCTAGGCCTCTTTTATCTTTGTGGGCCTTCGACGCTCAACGCAATGCGACGGCCCAACCAAAGCTTAGTTTCAATTTGGGCCCTAGAACTACGTTTTTTTTCTTCTGCGGTCGGTGTTGTCTGACAAAACTGAAGAAACTGAAAGTGTACAAAACTGACATGATCCACAACTTAAGCAACACAGAGCATAGAGCACATGATCCACAAATTTAAGCAAATCCTAGAGCATATGATCCACAGGTTTAAGCAAATCCTAGAGCACACGATCCACAAATTTAAGCAAACCTTAGAGCACATGATCCACAAATTTAACCAAATCCTAGAGCACATGACACCACACTAATAACATCTCACGAGTCATGACCAGCAAGTAAGCAAATCCTAGAGCAACTATACAAAAATAAAAGGGATAAAATCCTAAAGCTATCAGATTCGCCTGCTTGTTCAATTCAATCATCTGCTTCAAGTTCTTATTCATCTTCTTTAGTTCCCCCTTCAGATCTGCATCCCCAACTATCAGAGCAGCACTTTCAGAGACCAAATTCGTTGGTGCTGACGGCAGATTGAGCTCCCGGCTTGGGGCACCATTGAATTGAATCCGCTTAACGTAGTCATCAAGCCATTCAAAATGTGTGCATTTCTTGACGAACTGAAATGAAAACATGAACCCTAAATCCCAGATCCAAGGATAAAGAATTAAAAGCAAATAGAAAAAGAAATCAGAGAAAAATCATGAGATCTAACATGCCCCTCTGGCTTGCTCTCGCATTTCATGAACTCGCTCCCGTAGTTGCCATTCTTGACCTCCTTCAATGTCAACCGTATCAGTGGCGCGTTGCATGGGCAGTCAAGACATCGCTCCATGGGAAGTGGACCATACTGGGTCCACGAGGGCGGGAGGCTGAAGTGAAGCTCGACATATCGCCCAAAGTCGCCGGAGAATAAGAAGCAGAGGAGTGGCTCCTCTCGTCGCCGGAGAATAAGAAGCAGAGGAGTGGTTCCTCTCGTCGCCGCAAAATAACCAGCAGAAGAAAGGGGAGGCAAGGGTGGGTGAGCACAACCAACAACTCTTGCGGATCGCCTCTTGCGGGCCGGCCCATGATCCAACGATGCAGAGCCATCCTCGTGATCCAACGGTATGGAGCCTGCACGCAGCTTGCCCTCGGAATTCCTTCTAGAAGACCACATACGAGGGTTGTCACTTGGCGCTAAGGTATGATCGGATGGCTGACGTTCGGAGCTAGGTTAAGCAAAACCCCGCGGGGTTTACAGGGTTTTGAGCTGGTCAACGAGGTTTTCTAGGCTATGACTGAGCATAACTAATTTAAAAAAATCACAAAAATATGAAACCTTCGCCGTTCGTCGTTTTATAAGACATACTAATGAGGAAAAATACTAAACTTGGTATACAGACATCTACAAAAAAAACCCTAGCTAACATGATCGAGGTGAAATGAGCACCATTAATTTAAAAAAGTCAAAAAATATAAAACCTACGCATAATGTTGTCTTGTGTGACATGTTACCAACCAAAAATCATAAACTTTGTCTGTGGACATTTTCATGAAAAAACCTTCACACATATGAGCTATCATGTACAACATTTCATAGAGTCCAAGGAGAGGAGGTAGGGTTCCCTTTGGTTTTTTTTTTAAAAAAAAATCACCAAAGCGTGATTTCAAAGTGAATACGAAGGATCTGAACTTAGTTCTAGCTTGGGAGCTCATTTGGAGCACATTTCTCATGACTACAAGTTTTACCATGCAAAAGAGATCGGATTGATCGCCTAACGTTTATAATAGTTCAACAAACTTTGCAACTCGCACCATAGGGCAATGGACATTTTATCGAACATTTGGTGTGCATCGACACCTTGACCGCCCGCTCAGGAGCTCGATGACCACGAAGGATGAGCTTGCCGCCGACGGCAGGATCTCTACGGTTGCGCAAGAGGAGCTCGACAGCCGCGACCGGGCGCCGCCTCCACCCGTCATTGCATGCTGTGTCTTGCCGCTGCCGCAGGCAGGACCTCGCCCCCGCCAGGGTGAGCTGGTTATCGTGCCGCCTCTAGCCGCTGCTGCGGGAAGGAGCTCGCCGTCGCCAGCCAGGGCGAGCTGGTTGCCGGCCGCCACTAGCCGCTGCCTGGGCAGTACCTCGCCGCTGCCAGGGTGAGCTGGTTGCCGACCGCCTCTAGCTGCTGCCGCGGGCAGGACCTCGCCTCCGCCAGCGAGGGCGAGCTGGTTGCCGGCCGCTGCAACGGGAAGGAGATCGCCCCCGCGTTGGCTGGCCTCCGCGCCGACGGGCGGGCTGCCTCAGAGCCAGGTGGTGGTAGATCTCCTTGCCGCCACGCTCCTCGAGGCCATCGTGCATTGCGTGGCTCAGCTCGCGAGAGCTTGACTTCGTCGCCGTGTACGTCCAGGCGCTCTCCTCTCTACAGATGTAGAGCAACGCATGCAGCACTAGCAAGCCGTGGATGGTACACAGCAGCCAGCGAGCACCAGCGCACGATTCGACGAGGCAGGAGGACATGTATTTGTTGTGGCTGAATGATGGCAGCAACACCCGCGACATGCTGGCAGCGCGGTGGTTGCACCTGGAGGAGATGGTCGCAGCTGGCTGCCGCCCGCGTACAAACTTAACGGTCAACCAAAGGCGTTGACTTACGATGCCATGCCAACACTTACATGCGGGCCAGGCGTGTCATAAGCAAGTTTAAAATGGACGAATCCGTTGATTTACAGACATGGTAGTTTTTAGGAAAAATTAGTAAGAATGTGGTAGCTTTCGACATAAATTTATAAGTGGTAGTTTGTGGGCGCGGTTTACCAAATTGTGGTATACATGGGTTCTGTCATATAGATATAGAAGATACAGCACTAGTAACTAACTCCTTAGTCATTTGCTTGCAAGGCTTCTTATGATGTCGAGAGGGACCAGAGATACCTCATCGATACTCGGAGTGACAAATCCTAATCTTGATCTATGTCAGCTCAACAAACACCTTCGGAGATACCTGTAGAGCATCTTTATGATCACACAGTTACATTGTGACGTTTGATAGCACACAAGGTATTCCTCCGGTATCCGGGAGATGCATAATCTCATAGTTAAAGGAATATGTATTTGACATGAAGAAAGCAATAGCAACAAACTGAACGATCATTATCCTAAGCTAATGGTTGGGTCTTATCCATCACATCATTCTCCTAATGATGTGATCCCGTTATCAAATGAAAACACATGTCTATGGTTAGGAAACCTTAACCATCTTTGATCAATGAGCTAGTCTAATAGAGGCTTACTAGGGACACAGTATTTGTTTATGTATTTACACATGTATTTAGCTTTCTGATCAATACAATTCTAGCATGAATAATAAACCTTTATCATGAATAAGGAAATATAAAAGAAGAACTTTATTATTGCCTCTAGGGCATATTTTCTTCAGGGCCCCCATTATCAATTCTGTCAGGGGCGACCCTCGATTTCAGTGCACCCACCACCAGGAGGCAAACAGTCTCGCGTCCTTTCCTTTTTCTACAATAAACATTTTTCCAGGACCAGAAGGATCATCTATTAAATAGACCAGAGGCGCATCAAGTAGCCCATTCACCCCTAAGCAAGAAGTTTGATCTAGCTCCGACAAAACCTCAGGGTAAATGGTGGGTGCCCCTGGATCATCCTCACGTCCTCACGGCCAGCTCCCGGGCAACTGGTCCAGCTGCTCAATCTCCCGTCCTCAACTGTGCGATCTCCAGCCACAGGCGTATCTTCCGGTAGCGGATCTTGTACCTATCCGCGCCGGATTGACTTCTGCAAACAACGAAGCTTTCATGGAGAATTTCCTCACCCGAAGCAAGGACGAGAGGGTATGTTTCGTGTCCTTCCTCCTAAGAGGGCTCAGATTCCCCATTCATCCTTTCTTTAGAGGCATGTTGGTGTTTTACGGGACCCAACTCCACCACCTTACACCCGGGTTGATATTGCATATCTCTCGCTTTGTGGCCTTGTGGGAGATGTTCTTGGGTTGCAAAGCCCACTTCGAGCTATGGAGAAAGTATTTTTGCCTTGTCCCTCGCACCCATGAGGGATCACATTTTGAGGTAAGTGGGGACGAAAGTGGCGTATAGCCGGCACGGGATACCCGGCCGATCGAGACCCCAAGAAAGATTCCGAAGTGTGGACCTCAGAGTGGTTTTATATTGAAGACACACCCTATCTGAGCCAGTTCAGAGAGGTCTGCCCGAGTATTCGGACGCTCCGCTAAAGAAACGGTATGATGCTAATTGAAGGAGGATGCATCATTGGCGGTTCAACATTTCGAGAACCGCTACCCTCTCCCTCGTCTGCATTAAAGCCGTATCAAGAACTGCACCGCCTGCTGCACGCCCGGCTAAACACGCCTCCTCGCCTCCATCTATGCTTAATTACTGAATTTTAGTTGCAAAAATTAGATACATCTAGTGATTTTTAGCTTCATATTTTGACAAATCGCAGTGTTACAAGGTTGACAAATGGCAATGTTACTAGATCAACAAATGACAATCTTTCCAGTTTGACAAATGGCAACATACCCAATATGACAGATGCAAATCTTACCAAATTGTTTGTAATGTGGTTGCACACGGGTCATCCAAAACAACCGTTTGTGTTGAAGAGATGCAGAAATCCTGCTCTTACTTTGCATATACGGGTGTTCTTTCTAAAGCGTTTGCGATCAAGAGCCATTAAAGCCTACATCCATTAAAACCAACACATGTGGCGTCATGTGAATGGTTAAAATTTGAATTATACACATAAATGCATTGAAAAACTCAAGTAATGCATAAAAATGTCCAAATAAACTCCAAAAAATCCCAAAAATTGACATAACACTCCTGTTATTCTATGCTGACACGAGAAAATTTTTTCAAAGCAATAAGAGACAATGGATATCGTTTTGTCCCCAAAGGTGGGACGTTCCCTACTGAAACCATCAGGCTTGTTGTGAAAAGCTCTGGTTTGTGAGAAGCATATCCCAAAATCTGCCCCAAATGGGACAAATTTTTTACCACGGCATGTTGATGCTGCTTCATGATAGCATGCATGCCAAGTTTCATGAATTTCAGACGAGCTTTGGATTTATACTAGAATTTAAAAACCAGGCATCTCAATGTTTGAGGCCGAGTGATGGTGGCAGGGTGTTTGACAACATTCATTCTCATTTCTTGCATGGGACCTAATTAAGCATGCAACCAAGGACACACATTTGAATTTTCAACCAATTTATATGCATTAGAGCATATGTGTGCATGTATAGTTCAAACTTGAATTATGCACATGAATGCATATAAAACTCAGTTAATGTAGAAAAATGTCCAAGCGAACCCCCAAGAATCCCAAAAATTGACACAACACACCTGTTGTTCTATGTTGACACTAGGGAAACAATTGAAATCGAGAAGAGGCAATTGATGTCTACTACACAACCTTCTTCTTGTAGACGTTGTTGGGCGTGCAAGTGCACAGGTTTGTAGGACAGTAGAAAATTTACCTCAAGTGGATGACCTAAGGTTTATCAATCCGTAGGAGGCGTAGGATGAAGATGATCTCTCTCAAACAACACTGCAACCAAATAACAAAGAGTCTCTTGTGTCCCCAATACACCCAATACAATGGTAGATTGTATAGGTGCACTAGTCCGGCAAAGAGATGGTGATACAAGTGCAATATGGATGGTAGATAAAGGTATTTGTAATCTGAAATTATAAAAATAGCAAGGTAACTAATGGCAAAAGTGAGCGTAAACGGTATTGCAATGGTAGGAAACAAGGCCTAAGGTTCATACTTTCACTAGTGCAAGTTCTCTCAACAGTAATAACATAGAGAGATCATATAACAATCCCTCAACATGCAACAAAGAGTCACTCCAAAGCCACTAATAGCGGAGAACAAACGAAGAGATTATGGTAGGGTACGAAACCACCTCAAAGTTATTCTTTCGGATCAATCTATTCAAGAGTTCATACTAGAATAACACCTTAAGACACAAATCAACCAAAACCCTAATGTCACCTAGATACTCCATTGTCACCTCAAGTATCTGTGGGCATGATTATACGATATGCATCACACAATCTCAGATTCATCAATTCAACCAACACAAAGTACTTCAAAGAGTGCCCCAAAATTTCTACCGGAGAGTTAAGAACGTGTGCCAACCCCTATGCATAGGTTCATGGGCGGAACCCGCAAGTTGGTCACCAAAACATACATAAAGTGGCACATGATATCCCATTGTCGCCACAGATAAGCACGTCAAGACATACATCAAGTGTTCTCATAAAAGACTCAATCCGATAAGATAACTTCAAAGGGAAAACTCAATTGATCACAAGAGAGTAGAGGGGGAGAAACATCATAAGATCCAACTACAA
>LR880969.1:2927676-2984418 GCA_904067115.1 Aegilops sharonensis | reverse complement strand
CGAGGGGCCCACGAGACAGGGGAGCACGCCCAGTAGGGGGGGGCCCTCCTATCTCCTGACCTCCTCGAGGCTCTTCTGATGTGAACTCCAAGTCTCCTGGGTGATATTCTTCCAAAAAATCACGCTGCCGAAGGTTCCATTCCGTTTGGACTCCGTTTGATATTCCTTTTCTTCGAAATACTGAAACAGGCAATAAAACAACACTATGGGCTGGGCCTCCGGTTAATAGGTTAGTCCCAAAAGTAATATAAAAGTGTATAATAAAGCCCATAATCATTCAAAACAGGTAATATAATAGCATGGAACAATCAAAAATTATAGATACGTTGGAGACGTATCAGCAATGCATATCGTTTCGTCCAAAAAGGTGAAATGTTCCCTATCGAAACCATCGGGCTTGTTGTGAGAAGTTCTGGTTTGTGAGAAGCATATCCCCAAACCTACCCAAATGGGACAAAAAATTTACCACAGCATGTTGATGCCGCTCCGTGACAGCATGCCAAGTTTCACGAATTTCATATGATCTTTGGATTTACTAGAATTTAAAATCCAGGTATATATATCTCAATGTTTGCGGCCGAGTGATGGTGGCAGGGTGTTTGACATTCATTATCATTTCTTGCATGGGACCTAATTAAGCATGCAACCAAGGTCACATATTTGAATTTTCAACCAATTTATATGCATTAGAGCATATGTGTGCATGTAGTTCAAATTTTAATTATGCACATGAATGCATAGAAAACTCAGTTAATGTATAAAAATGTCCAAGCAAACCCCGAAAAATCCCAAAAATCGACACAACACCCCTGTTGTTCTATATTGACATTACGAAAAAATTGAAATCAAGAAGATGCAACGGATATCGTTTCGTCAAGAAAGGTGAAACATTCCCTACCGAAACCATCATGCTTGTTGTGAGAGAAGCTTTGGTTTGCAAGAAGCTTATAAGATAACCTGGCCCAAATGGGACACCATTTTTTTACCCCAGCATGTTGATGCCGTTCCATGATAGCATGCCAAGGTTCATGAATTTCAGACGAGTTTTGTATTTACTAGAATTACAAAAGCAAGCACCTCAACATTTGCCGGAGTGCCATGGTGCCGTGGTGTTTGAAATTCATCCCCATTTCTTGAATGGGGCGTAAGCATCAATCCATGGACACATATATCATTTTACAACCCATTTTGGTGCACCGGAGCATGTGCATGTGGTTCAATTTTGAATTGGGCACCAGAAATTCCTAGAAAACCAAGTTACCATATAAAAATGTCCAAACGAACCCTGAATAATTTAAATTTTTTTGACGACACACCTATAGTTGCATGTTCACTACAGATAGAAGTTCTAGAAATTCAAACACCACCCTTTGAAGCTATGACCCCGTTATGTAATTCAAATCAAGATGAAAAATCAAGTAGATCCCACACAGTTTATGATCACCAACCGTGTGAGATGCAATACAAAATATCCTGGATCACTGTCGGTGTATAGTACGCCTATGGTTAACCCGAGAAGGTTCGTTGGCTACAATCCACAGCCAGCTCTGAATAAGGGACCGTGTCTGATGACATTTTGCGCGCCAGTTTTTTTGCTGAAGCGATTCCAAATTTTTGGCTTCCGCGGAAATATCTACCTCCCCCCTCCCCCTTACCAAAAGCCACATTTCCCCTGTTTCCGCCTTCCTTTCAAGTTGAAACCTTCACTCCTTGCTTGCAGCACCGCCTCCTCGCCGGCGACCCTCCTTCACGCTGCTCGGCCTCGCATATCCAGGCAGGTAATCCACACCCGAACCCCGTCCTCCTCCTCCTTCCACATCCCACATGCCCCGACCTTCGGCGCGAGCGCGACACCTTCCACCCAAATCACCGACCCCTCCACCAAATAAGCGCCGTCCTAAGCCATGGTGCACGCAGTATAGCCAGAATCTCAAGGAGCATTTGGCAGCGGAGAAGCAAATCGCGGCCGCACGCGCGGATGAGGCCGCGATGGCTGCCATTCATGCCAACCCCTAGATCTTGGAGGGGAACCTCGCTGTCGAGGTCACTATTGACGCCTCACGCACCGACGCCGCGGTGCCGTTGGCTACTTTAAACGACAGTTCATGGCATTTTATCAAGGCCACCGTCGGTGCCTTCGATGAAGACTACGAGGTGTTTTCTTAGCGTGCACGTGCTTACCTCATCTCGAGAGATAGCAGGTTGGTGCCCGGAGCGGCTCAGGCAAGTCAGCACTACGACGAGGGCACCCACGATGCGGAGGTCTCGCCCTCTTCCATGTCTAAGGAGCCAATTGTCATCGATATCTCCGACAATGAGTAGCTTGTCTTATTAGCTCACTATAAGGACCCATGTTCAGTTTGCTAGCTACTACCTTTCCTTAACAAATTTTAGTGAATTGTGCTATCTACTTTTACCATGCAATCTTCTGCTCTAGTGTATATGTTTTATATGTTGTGCACTGTTGTGTTCAGTTAACTGTTTGGTTTAATTCTGCAAATGTGAAGTTCAATTCTTTAGGGTGCAATTTTCCAAGTTGTCAAGCATGCTTGGTTTGGTTAACTGTCTGATCTTCTATTAGGAGTATGTTATATTGTTCAATGTGGTGCTCAATTAACGTTTGGTTCATTTGTTATGGTGTTCAGTCAATTGTTTGGTTCAGTTCTGCAATGCGATGTTCAATTGTCGCGTGTGCATTCTGTTATTGTATACCATGTGAGAAATAAATCGAATTTGGTTGTACTAAATACATGAGAAACAAATACAATTGCTATATTTCCAAGTTGCTAAGCATGCTTGGTTTGGTTAGCTGGCCGATCTTCTATTAGGAGTATGTTATATTTGTGCAATGTGGTGCTCAGTTAACGATTGGTTCATTTGTTGTGGTGTTTAGTTAACTGCTTGGTTCAATTCTGCAATGCGATGCTCAATTGTTGTGGCTGCATTCTGTTCTTGTATACTACTATACCTTGTCTTTTTTATTCCTTTGCCCCATTTCCAATATAGAGAAGATATTTATGGACATCCTTGTTTTCAGGCCTTTCCAAAATAGTTCACTAAAGATTACCTCTCAAACCACCTGTATGGACAGGAGCCGAGGAAGGTTTTCATACAACACCCACGGTTCAATATTGAAGTGTTCCTAAAGAGGACGAAGGATGGACTTTCAATCATCCACAAGCACTGGCCTAAAGTTTCAAAGACCTTCAACATCAATGAATGCTCAATATTCACCTTCCGCTTCAAATTTTTTCCTGATGTGATGCATCTGTCTATGTACCGTCTATGATGCTAATTTTGAAAGGTTCTAGATGTTGCACGGGAAACTTGGTGCTGGTGCAGTTGTGTAATGGGGTAGCTGAGTGCTGAAGCTATATCATGTTGTACTCTAATGTATTTCAATTATGAAATCTTGCTTCCTTAATATGGGAATGCAATATATTATGTGTTTAATATGAATGTCAATTGGATTAATAAATGGATTATTAATAATAGGGCAATTAGCCTGCTAATTGGTTTTTGCTATTGCAAACGGTTATTGAGAAAATACCGTGGGCGATGACCTAAGGCAACGCACACAGTTTCTTCTACGCACCGTGTGTGATGCATTCAACAATGCAAACGATAATTTTTTTAATATTGTGTGCGATGGGAAGGCCATCACACACGATTTAACGCGGAAAATTGTGTGTGATGTACCTACGAACGGAAACATTTTCCTTGCAGCGATAATGTGGGATGTACATACGAACAAAAAAGTTTCACGGGACTGACTGTGTGGGATGAACTTACGACCGGAAATGATTTTGCCTGTATAATTATTATTTTTGAGCACTACTGTACGTATAGCCGTATTTTCTTGTTCCCCGGTCGCACACGACCTCATTCCGCCGAGCGTGTGTGCCAAGAGGGCATATCCCCGACGGTTTCTGGGTCATGTGTGAAGGACCCACAAATCGCACACATTCACTAGGCGACGGTTCCGAATACCGTCGCGGAAAGGGGTTTAAAACTGTTTGTATAGCACCGACGCGTACCAGTGTGTTGGTCATCAACACTCACAGTTTTGGCCGATTCTGGCCCGTTTTGTGGACTATTACTCACTACCTTGGGGTCCCGGAGTGATTTCCACGATTAGCGAACCCCGGGGTGCGTTTACGTGTCGGTCATCAACACTCATAGTTTTACCCCATTTTGGCCCGTTTCGTGGACTATTACTCACTGTTTTGGGGTCCCGGAGTGATTTCCACGATTAACGAACCACGGGGAGCGTTTACGTGTCAGTCATCAACACTTATAGTTTTGGCCGATTCTGGCCTGTTTCGTGGACTATTACTCATCGTTTTGGTGTCCCAAAGAAATTTCCACGGTTGTCGAACCCCAAGGTGCGCTTATGTGTCGGTCATCAACACTCCCAGTTTTGCCCGATTCTGGCCCGTTTCGTGGACTATTACTCAATGTTTTGGGGTCCCGCAGTGATTTCCACGATTAACGAACCCCGGCGTGCGTCTACGTGTCGGTCATCAACACTCACTGTTTATCTGATTTTGGCCCGTTTCGTGGACTATTACTCACTCTTTTGGGGTCCCAAAGTTATTTCCACGATTAACGAACCCCGGGTGCGTTTACGTGTCGGTCATCAACACTCACAGTTTTGGCCGATTCTGGCCCGTTTCGTGTATTATTACTCATTGTTTTGGGGTCCCGAAGTGATTTACACAATTAACGAACCCCGGGTGTGTTTACGTGTCGTCATCAACACTCATATAGTTTTGGCCGATTCTGTCCCGTTTTTGACATGGACTATCACTCATAGTTTTGCGGTCCCAAAGCGATTTCCATGGTTGTCGAACCCCAAGGTGGGCTTACGTGTCGGTCATCAACACTCATAGTTTTTTTCGATTCTGGCCCTTTCGTGTACTATTACTCAATGTTTTGGGGTCCCTGAGTGATTTTCAAGATTAACGAACCTCAGGGTGCGTTTACGTGTCGATTATCCACACTCACAGCCGATTCTGGCCCGTTTCCTGGACTATTACTCACCGTTTTGGGGTCCCGAAGCGATTTCCATAGTTGTTGAACCCCAAGGTGTGCTTATGTGTCGGCCATCAACACTCACCGTTTTGGCCGATTCTGGCCCGTATCGTAAACTATTACTAATTGCTTTGGGGTCCCGGAGTGATTTCTACAATTAACGAACCCCGGAGTTCGTTTACGTGTCGGTCATCAACACTCACAGTTTTGGCCAATTCTGGCCCATTTCGTGGACTATTACTCACTATTTTGGGGTCCCAGAGTGATTTCCATGATTAACGAACCCCGGGCTGGGTTTACATGTCGGTCATCAACATTCACAGTTTTGGCCGATTTTGGCCCATTTCGGAGATTATTACTCACTGTTTTGGGGTCCCGGAGTGATTTCCACGATTAACGAACCCCAGGGTGCATTTACGCATCGGTCATCAACACTCACCGTTTTGGCTGATTCTGGCCCGTTTCATGGACTATTACTCACCATTTTGGGGTCCCAAAGCGATTTCGATGGTTGTCGAACCCCACGGTGCGATTACGTGTCTGTTATCAACACTCACATTTTTTGCCGATTCTGGCCCGTTTCGTAGACTATTACTCACTGTTTTGGGCCCCGGAGTGATTTCCACGATTAACGAACCCCGGGGTGCGTTTACGTGTCGATCATCAACAGTCACAGTTTTGTCCGATTCTGGCTGGTTTCATGCACCATTACTCACTGTTTTGGGGTCCGAGAGGGATTTCCACGATTAACGAACCCCAGGATGCGTTTGCGTGTCGCTCATCAACACTCATAGTTTTGGCCGATTCTGGCCCGTTTCATGGACTATTACTCACCGTTTTGGGGTACCGAAGCGATTTACATAGTTGTGAAACTCCAAGGTACGCTTACTTGTCGGTCATCAACACTCACAATTTTTGCCGATTCTGGCCCGTTTCATCGACTATTACTCGCTGTTTTGGGGTCCCAAAGCGATTTCCATGGTTGTCGAACCCCAAGGTGCGCTTACGTGTCGGTCATCAACACCCACAGTTTTGGCCGATTTTGGCCCGTTTCGTGGACTATTACTCACTGGTTTGTGGCCCTGGAGTGATTTCCACGATTAACGAACTCTGGGGTGCGTTTACGTATCAACACTCATAGTTTTAACCGATTTTGGCCCATTTCATGGAGTATTACTCACTGTTTTGGGGTCCTAGAGTGATTTCCACGATTAACGAACCCCAGGGTGCGTTTACGTGTCGGTCATCAACACTCACAGCTTTGTCCAATTCTGGCCCGTTTCATGGACTTTTACTCACTGTTTTGAGGTCCCGGAGTGATTTCCACGCTAACGAACCCCGGGTGAGTTTACGTGTCGGCCATCAACACTCACAGTTTTGGCTGATTCAGGCCCGTTTCGTAGACTATTACTCACTGTTTTGGGGTCCTGGAGTGATTTCCACCACTAACGAACCCAGGGTGCGTTTACGTTTCGGTCATCTACACTCACAGTTTTGGCCGATTCTGGCCCGTTTCGTGGACTATTACTCACCGTTTTGGGGTCCTAAAGCGATTTCCATGGTTGCAGAACCCCAAGGTGCGATTACGTGTCGGTCATCTACAATCACAGTTTTGGCCGATTCTGGCCCGTTTAATGGACTATTACTCATAGTTTTGGGGCCCCGGAATGATTTCCACGATTAGCGAACCCAGAGGTGCATTTACGTGTCGGTCATCAACACTCACAGTTTTGGCACATTCTGGCCCATTTTGTGGACTATTACTCACCCTTTACGTGTCGGTCATCATCACTCAAAGTTTTGGCCGATTCTGGCCTGTTTCGTGCACTATTACTCACTATTTTGGGGTCTCGGAGTGATTTCAAAAATTAATGAACCCTGGGGTGCGTTTACGTATCAACACTCGCAGTTTTGGCTGATTCCGGCCCGTTTCATGGAGTATTACTCACTGTTTTGGGGTCCCGGAGTGATTTCCATGATTAACGAACCCCGGGGTGCGTTTATGTGTCGGCCATCAACAGTCATAGCTTTGGCCAATTCTGGCCCGTTTCATGGACTATTACACATTGTTTTGGAGTCCCGGAGTGATTTCCATGATTAACGAACCCACGGGTGCGTTTACGTGTCCGTCATAACCACTCACAGTTTTGGCCGATTCTTGCCCGTTTCATGGACTATTACTCACCGTTTTGGGGCTCCAAAGCGATTTCCATGGTTGTCGAAACCCAAGGTGCGCTTACGTGTCGATCATCAACACTCACAGTATTGGCCGATTTTGGTCCTTTTCATGGACTATTACTAACTATTTTGGGGTCCCCGAGTGATTTCCACGACTATCGAACCCGGGGTGCGTTTACATGTCGGTCATCAACACTCATAGTTTTGGCAAATTCTAGCCTGTTTCATGGACTATTACTCACTGTTTTGGGGTCCCGGAGTGATTTCCACGATTAACGAACCCCGGGGTGCGTTTAAGTGTCGGTCATCAACGCTCACAGTTTTGGCCGATTCTGGCCCATTTCATGGACTACTACTCACCGTTTTGGGGTCCCAAAGCAATTTCCATGGTTGTCGAACCCCAAAGGTGTTCTTACATGTCGGTCATCAGTATTCACTCTTTGGGCCGAGTCTGGCCCGTTTCGTGGACTATTACTCAATGTTATGGGGTCCCGAAGTGATTTCCACGATTAACAAACCCCGGGGTGCGTTTACGTGTCGGTCATCAACACTCGCAGTTTTTGCCGATTCTGGACCGTTTCATGGACTATTACTCACAGTTTTGGGGTCCCGATGTGATTCCCACGATTAACGAACCCCGAGGTGCGTTTACGTGTCGGTCATCAATAGTCACAGTTTTGGCCGATTCTGGCCCGTTTCATGGACTATTACTCACTGTTTTGGGTCCCATAGTGATTTCCACAATTAATGAACCCCGGGGTGCGTTCATGTGTCGGTCATCAACACTCACAGTTTTGGCCGATTCTGGCCCGTTTCATGGACTATTACTCACTGTTTTGGGGCCCCGGAGTGATTTCCACGATTATATAACACCGGGGTTCTTTTACATGTCGGTAATTAACACTCACAGTTTTGGCCGATTTTGGCCCGTTTCATGGACTATTACTCACTGTTTTGGGGTCCCGGAGTGATCTCCATGATTAACGAACCCCGGGGTGTGTTTACGTGTCGCTCATCAACACTCACAGTTTTGGCCAATTCTGGCCCGTCTCATGGACTATTACTCACTGTTTTGGGGTACCGGAGTGATTTCCACGATTAAAGAACCAGAGGGTGCGTTTACGTGTCGGTAATCAACACTCACAGTTTTGGTCGATTCTGGCCCGTTTCGTGGACTATAGCTCAATATTTTGGGGTCCCGGAGTGATTTCTATGACTAACGAACCCTCGGCTGCGTTTACGTGTCGGTCATTAACACTCACAGTTTTGGCCGAATCTGGCCCGTTTCGTGGACTATTACTCACTGTTTTGGGGTCCCAGAGTGATTTCCACGATTAACGAACCCCGGGGTGCGTTTACGTGTGAGTCATCAACATTCACCGTTTTGGCCGATTTTGGCCCGTTTCTTGGACTATTACTTACTGTTTTGGGGTCCCGAAGTGATTTCCACGATTACCGAACCCCGGGCTGCGTTTACGTGTCGCTCATCAACACTCACAGCTTTGGCCGATTCTGGCCCGTTTCGTGGACTATTACTCAAAGTTTTGGGATCTCGGAGTGATTTCCACAATTAACGAACGCAGGGTGCGTTTACGTGTCGGTCATCAACACTCACAATTTTGGCCGATAGTTGCCCGTTTCATGGACTATTACTCACCGTTTTGGGGTCCCAAAGCGATTTCCGTGGTTGTCGAAACCCAAGGTGCGATTACGTGTCGGTCATCAATACTCACAGATTCTGGCCCGTTTCATGGACTATTACACACTGTTTTGAGGTCCCGGAGTGATTTACACGATTAACGAACCCCGGGGTGCGTTTACGTGTCTGTCGTCAACACTCACATTTTTGGCCGATTCTGGTCCGTTTCGTGGACTATTACTCACTATTTTGGGGTCCCTAAATAATTTCCACAATTCACGAACCTGGGATGCGTTTAAGTGTCGGTCATCAACATTCACACTTTTTGTCGATTCTGGCTCGTTTCATAAAGTATTACTCACTGTTTTGGTGTCCCCTAGTGATTTTCACGATTAACGAACCCCGGGGTGCGTTTACCTGTCGGTCATCAAAACTCATAGGTTTGGCCGATTCAGGCCCGTTTCATGGACTATTACTCACTATTTTGGGGTCCGAGAATGATTTCCACAATTATCAAACCCAGGGTGCATTTATGTGTCCGTCATCAACACTCACAGTTTTGGCCGATTCTGGCCCGTTTCATGGACTATTATTCACTGTTTTGGGGCCCCGGAGTGATTTCCACGATTGTATGACACCGGGGTGCTTTTACATGTCGGTAATCAACACTCACAGTTTTGGCTGATTTTGGCCCGTTTCGTGGACTATTACTCACTGTTTTGGGGTCCCGGAGTGATTTCCACGATTAACGAACCCCGGGGTGTGTTTACGTGTCGCTCATCAATACTCACAGTTTTGGCCGATTCTGGCACGTTTCATGGACTATTACTCAAAGTTTTGGGGTCCCGGAGTAATTTTCACGATTAACGAACCCCATGGTGCATTTACGTGTCGGTCATCAACACTCACAGTTTTGGCCGATTCTGTCCCGTTTCGTGGACTATAAGGGCATCTCCAGCCGTGCCCCCAGGAAGGCCTCCCCAGGCGATTTTTTCGCGCTGGCGCCGAAAAAACGGCCAGTCGCGCCCCCAGGAGCCCGATTTTCGCCGGCTTGGGCCGAAAACAGCGCCGGCGGACCCAGCCCAAACCCGTCACGCTGGGGGGCGCCCGGGGGCGCCGGGGCGAGCTGTTTTGGCGCGAAAAAGACGCGGGCCAGCCGCGTCAGCGACTCGGCGCCTCGTCTTCCCCCAACGGCCTCGGTTCCCGCGGGTAATCAATGGCAAGGCTGCCGCCGGTCAGCCTTGCCATTGATTCCTCACGGGCGGCGCTTCACGGGACGGCGCGCCGACGCCTCCCCTCCCTCGCACGCGTACACACGGGCGCGGCCCGGCTATAAAAGCCGGTGGCCTCCACTCGCCTGTGCCCACACCAGCCCCGCCCCTCGCCGCCGTCCAGCCCCTCCCTCTCCCTGCCTCTCCCGAGCGCCGCCGCCCAGCCCCTCCCTCTACCTCTCCCGAGCCCGCCCAGCCCCGCCGTCGCCATGGCAGAACGCTTCCCCGGAGACGAGGCGGCGGCCAACGGCTTCGGCCGCCGTTCGCTCCGCGAACAGGAGTCCTGGCTCCTGTTCCAGGCGAACATCCCGGCGCCGCCGGACATGCGCACCGGGCCAACGGGGTGGAGACTCAGCACCGGGGGAGTGCCCATTCCCCCGTTGCCCAACGCCGTGGCGAAGCCAAAGTACTTCGCCGAGGAGGTCGAGATCGTGTGCGCGTCCCTCACCGACGCCCAACTCTCCCTCCCCTAGTACGCCGCCGACAACCACGCGGCCTGGGCGACGTATTTTGAGCGCCGCCGGCAGCAGCGATTGGCGTCCACCAACGGTGCGCCGGTGGTCGGCGACCGGCAGAACAGCGAGGGGCGCCACCTCTGGTGGGGCGTCCCCGGCCGCACACTCGAGGGCGTGCTCACGTACCTCGAGGGCGGCAACGACCCGCCATTGGCGTACCCCCCGGCGCAGCACCGACGCGTCGGGCCATGGGTGCCAAGGAGGTTCGGGTCCTCCTCCCGATCCTCATCGCACTCCTCCGGCACTCCGGCCCTGCTCGGCGTCAAGGCCGAGCCCGTGGCGGAGTCGCCGCTCGGCCGACGCACTCGCAACGCCGGCATCGTCATCAACGAGGGCGGCCGGCGCGCCTCCTCCTCGTCGGCTCCTCCACGCTTCGTCAAGCCAAAGACGGAGCCGGGGCTGGCGCCGGTGAAGACGGAGCTGGGGCTGGCGCCGGTGAAGGCGGAGTTCGACGACGACGACGCGGCCCTAGAATGGGCGCGCCAGGACTCCATTGCGATGGAGAAGGCGCGCCGGGAGAAGGTGAAGGAGCGCCAGCGCGCGGCCCTGCGCCGCTTCGAAGAGCGTTGACGCGGCCGCGATGAAGACGGGGTTGTCATCCTATGCCACAGCAACGACGACGACGATGACGCGCCGCCGCCAGTCCGCCATGGCGACGCGGGTCCAGCAGGGGCGCCCGCGTCAAGGAGGAGAAGGCCGACGACGACGATGGCGGCGACGATTTCAGCCCCTTTCTTTTTAGATTAGGTTAATGTAATGAAAATGCGCGAATTTCGCCGAAATTTGCCACGTTTAGCCGAAATTTAACTACTTTTTATCGTAACTTCGCCTAACGGCCCTTCTTTTTTTTAATACGCGCCTGGGGGCGGCCCTGGGGGCCGACGGCTGGGGACCGACTCGCCCCCAGGGCCATTTTTTGTGCCGGCTCACCCCCAGGCGGCGCTTTTAGACGCCCCCTGGGGGGCCAACGGCTGGAGATGCCCTTACTCACTATTTTGGGGTCCCGGAGTTATTTCCAAAATTAACGAACCCCGGGGTGCGTTTATGTGTCGGTCATCAACACTTAAAGTTTTGGCCAATTCTGGCCTGTTTCATGGACACTCACTATTCTGGGGTCCCGAAATGATTTCCACGATTAACAAACCCCGGGGTGCGTTTATGTGTCGGTCATGAACACTCACAGTTTTGGCCGATTCTGGCCCGTTTCGTGGATTATTACTCACCGTTTTGAGGTCCGAAAGCGATTTCCATGGTTGTCGAACCCCATGGTGCGCTTACATGTCGGTTATCAACACACACAGTTTTGGCTGATTTTAGCCCGTTTCCTGGACTATTACTCACAATTTTGCGGTCCTGGAGTGATTTCCACGATTAACGAACCTCGGGGTGCGTTTACTTGTCGGCCGTCATCACTCATAGTTCTGGCCCGTTTCGTGGACTAATACTCACCGTTTTGGGGTCCCGAAGTTATTTCCACGACTAACGAACCAGGGGTGCGTTTACGTGTCAGTCATCAACACTCATAGTTTTGGCCAATTCTGGCCCATTTCATGGACTATTACTCATTGTTTTGGAGTCCCGGAGTGATTTCCATGATTAACGAACCCCTGGGTGCGTTTACGTGTCGGTCATCAACACTCACAGCTTTGGCCAATTCTGGCCCGTTTCATGGACTTTTACTCACTGTTTTGGGGTCCCGGAGTGATTTCCACGCTAACGAACCCCGGGTGAGTTTACGTGTCGGCCATCAACACTCACAGTTTTGGCTGATTCAGGCCCGTTTCGTAGACTATTACTCACTGTTTTTGGGTCCCAGAGTGATTTCCACAATTATCGAACCCCGGCGTGCGTTTACGTGACGCTCATCAACACTCACAGTTTTGGCCAATTCTGGCCCGTTTCATGGGCTATTACTCAAAGTTTTGGGGCCTCGGAGTGATTTCCACGATTAACGAACCGAGGGTGCGTTTACATGTCGGTCATCAACACTCACAATTTTGGCCGTTAGTTGCCCGTTTCATGGACTATTACTCACCATTTTGGGGTCCCAAAGCAATTTCCATAGTTGTCGAACCCCAAGGTGCGATTACGTGTCGGTCATCAATACGCACAGATTCTGGCCCGTTTCATGGAGAATTACACACTGTTTTGAGGTCCCGGAGTGATTTACACGATTAATGAACCCCAGAGTGTGTTTACGTGTCGGTCATCAACACTCACATTTTTGGGCGATTCTGGCCCGTTTCATGGACTATTGCTCACTGTTTTGGGGTCCCAGAATGATTTCCACAATTGAGGAACCCGGGGTGCGTTTACGTGTCGGTCATCAACACTCACAGTTTTGGCGGATTCTGGCCCGTTTCATGGAGTATTACTCACTGTTTTGGTGTCCCCTAGTGATTTCCACGATTAACGAACCCCGGGGTGCGTTTACCTATCGGTCATCAACACTCATAGTTTTGGCCGATTCTGGTCCGTTTCGGTGAATATTACTCAGTATTTTGGGGTCCGAGAATGATTTCCAAAATTAATGAACCCGGGGTGCGTTTACATATCGGTCATCAACACTCACAGTTTTGGCCGATTCTGTCCCGTTTCGTGGACTATTACTCACTATTTTGGGGTCCCGGAGTGATTTCCACAATTAACGAACCCCAGGGTGCGTTTATCTTTTGGTCATCAACATTCACAGTTTTGGCCAATTCTGGACTGTTTCGTGGACTATTACTCACCGTTTTGAGGTCCCAAGGCGATTTCCATGGTTGTCGAACCCCAATGTGCTCTTATGTGTCGGTCATCATCACTCACAGTTTTGGCCGATTTTAGCCCGTTTCTGGACTATTACTCACTGTTTTGGGGTCCCGGAGTGATTTCCATGATTAACGAACCCTGGGGTGCGTTTACGAGTCAGCCGTCAACACTCATTGTTTTGGCCGATTCTGGCCCGTTTCATGGACTATTACTCACCGTTTTGGGGTCCCGAAGTGATTTCCACGACTAACGAACCCGGGGTGCATTCACGTGTCGGTCATCAACACTCTTAGTTTTGGCCAATTCTGGCCCGTTTCATGGACTATTACTCACTCTTTTGGGGTCCCGGACTGGTTTCCACGATTAACGAACCCCAGGGTGCGTTTACGTGTCGGTCATCAACACTCACAGTTTTGTCCAATTCTGGCCCGTTTCATGGACTATTACTCACTATTTTGGGGTCCGAGAATGATTTCCACAATTAACGAACCCGGGGTGCGTTTAGGTGTCGATCATCATCACTCATAGTTTTGGCCGATTCTGTCCCGTTTCGTGGACTATTACTCACTATTTTGGGACCCCGGGGTGCGTTTATGTGTTGGTCATGAACACTCTAAGTTTTGGCCGATTCTGGCCCGTTTCATGGACTATCACTCACTATTTTGGGGTCCCCGAATGATTTCCACGATTAACGAACCCCGGGTTGCGCTTATGTGTCGGTCATCAACACTCACAGTTTTGGCCAATTCTGGCCCGTTTCATGGACTATTACTCACTGTTTTGGGGTCCCAGTGATTTCCACGATTAATGAACCTCGGGGTGCGTTTGCATGTCGGTCATGAACACTCATAGTTTTGTCCAATTCTGGCCCGTTTCTCGGACTATTACTCACTATTTTGGGGTCCCGGAGTGATTACCATGATTAATGAACCCCGGGGTGCATTTACGTGTCGGCCATCAACACTCACAGTTTTGGCCGATTCTGGCCCATTTCGTGGACTATTACTCACTGTTTTGGGGTCCCTAAGTGATTTCCACGATTAACGAACCCCAGCGCATTTACGTGTCGGTCATCAACACTCACAGTTTTGGTCGTTTCTGGCCCGTTTCTTGGACTATTGCTCACTATTGTGGGGTCCGGGAGTGATTTCCACAATTGACGAACCCCGGGGTGCATTTATGTGTCTGCCATCAACATTCACAGTTTTGGCCGATTCTGGCCCGTTTCATCAACTATTTCTCACTGTTTTGGGGTCCCGGAGTGATTTCCACGATTAAGGAACCCCGGGGTGCGTTTACGTGTCGCTTATCTACACTCACAGTTTTGGCCGGTTCTGGCCCAATTCATGGACTATTACTCACCGTTTTCGGGTATCTAAGCGATTTCCACAATTGTGACACCCCAATGTACGCTTACGTGTTGGTCATCAACATTCACAGTTTTGGCCGATTCTGGCCCGTTTCATGGACTATTACTCACCGTTTTGGGGTTCCAAAGCGATTATCATGGTTGTCGAACCCCAAGGTGCGCTTACGTGTCGGTCATAACCCATAGTTCTGGCCGATTTTGTCCCGTTTCATGGACTATTACTCACTGTTTTGGCGTCCTTGAGTGAAGTCCACCATTAACGAACCCCGAGGGTGTGTTTACGTGGTGGTCATCAACACTCACAGTTTTGGCCAATTCTGGCCCATTTCATGGACTATTACTCACTGTTTTGGGTCCTGGAGTGATTTCCACGATTAACGAACCCCGCATTGCGTTTACGTGTCGGTCATCAACACTCGCGGGTTTGTCGATTATGCTCGTTTCATGGACTATTACTCGCTATTTTGTGGTCCCAATGCAATTTCCATTGTTGTCGAACCCGAAGGTGTGCTTACGTGTTGGTCGTCAAGACTCGCAGTTTGGGCCCATTCTAACCCGTTTCTGGGACTATTAGTCATTTTTGGGGTCCCGAAGTGGTTTCCACGATTGACGAACCCCGGGTGCATTTACGTGTCGGTCTTCAACACTCAATATTTTGGCCGATTCTTGTTCGTTTAATGCAGTATTACTCAGCATTTTGGGGTCCCACAGCGATTTCCACGATTGACGATCTCCGGGATGCGTTTACGTGTCCATCGTCAACACTCGCAATTTTGGCCGATTCTGGCCCGTTTCGTGGACTATAACACACTATTTTGGGGTCCCGGAGTGATTTCCACGGTTAATGAACCCCGGGGTGCGTTTACGTGTCGGTCATCAACACTCACAATTTTGGCCGATTCTGGCCCGTTTCATGGACTATTACTCACCTTTTTGGGTTCTCAAAGCTATTTCCATGGTTGTCGAACCACAAGGTGCGCTTACGTATCGGTCATTAGCACTCACTAGTTTGGACGATTCTGGCGCGTTTCATGGAATATTACACAATGTTTTGGGGTCCCGGAGTAATTTCCATGATTAACGAACCCGAGGGAGCGTTTATGTGTCGGTCATCAACACTCACAGTTTTGGCCGATCCTGGCCCGTTTCATGGACTATTACTCACTGTTTTCGGGCCTCAAAGTGATTTCCACGATTAACGAACCCCGGGGTGCGTTTACGTGTCGGTCATCAACACTCACAGTTTTGGCAACTATGCCGATTCGTGGACTATTACTCACTCTTTTGGGCTACCGGAGTGATTTCCACGATTAAAGAACCGGAGGGTGCGTTTACGTGTCGGCCATCAACACTCACAGTTTTGGCCGAATCTGGCCCGTTTCTTGGACTATTACTCACTGTTTTCGGGTCCCAGAGTGATTTCCACGATTAACGAACCCCGGGGTGCGTTTACGTGTCAGTCGTCAACACTCACTATTTTGGCCGATTTTGGCCCGTTTCGTGGACTATTACTTACTGTTTAGGGGTCCCGGAGTGATTTCCATGATTACCGAACCCCGGGCTGCGTTTATGTGTCGCTCATCAACACTCACAGTTTTGGCCGATTCTGGCCCGTTTCCTGGACTCTTACTCACTATTTTGGGGTTCCAGAATAATTTCCACAATTCACGAACCCGGGATGCGTTTACGTGTCGGTCATCAACACTCACAGTTTTGGCAATTATGGCCAGTTCATGGACTATTACTCACTGTTTTGGGGTACCCGAGTGATTTACACGATTAAAGAACCGGAGGGTGCGTTTACGTGTCGGTAATCAACAGTCACAGTTTTAGCCGATTATGTCCCGTTTCGTGGACTATAGCTCAATATTTTGGGGTCCCGGAGTGATTTTTATGATTAACGAACCCTGGGGTGCGTTTACGTGTCGGTCATTAACACTCACAGTTTTGGCCGAATCTGGCCCGTTTCGTGGACTATTACTCACTGTTTTGGGGTCCGAGAGTGATTTCCACGATTAACGAACCCCGGGGTGCGTTTACGTGTCAGTCATCAACACTCACAGTTTTGGCCGATTCTGGCCCGTTTCGTGGACTATTACTCACTGTTTTGGGGTCCGAGAGTGATTTCCACGATTAACGAACCCCGGGGTGCGTTTACGTGTCGGTCATTAACACTCACAGTTTTGGCCGATTCTGGCCCGTTTCCTGGACTCTTACTCACTATTTTGGGGTTCCAGAATAATTTCCACAATTCACGAACCCGGGATGCGTTTACGTGTCGGTCATCAACACTCACAGTTTTGGCAATTATGGCCAGTTCATGGACTATTACTCACTGTTTTGGGGTACCCGAGTGATTTACACGATTAAAGAACCGGAGGGTGCGTTTACGTGTCGGTAATCAACAGTCACAGTTTTAGCCGATTATGTCCCGTTTCGTGGACTATAGCTCAATATTTTGGGGTCCCGGAGTGATTTTTATGATTAACGAACCCTGGGGTGCGTTTACGTGTCGGTCATTAACACTCACAGTTTTGGCCGAATCTGGCCCGTTTCGTGGACTATTACTCACTGTTTTGGGGTCCGAGAGTGATTTCCACGATTAACGAACCCCGGGGTGCGTTTACGTGTCAGTCATCAACACTCACCGTTTTGGCCGATTTTGGCCCGTTTCTTGGACTATTACTTACTGTTTTGGGGTCCCGGAGTGATTTCCATGATTACCGAACCCCGGGCTGCGTTTACGTGTCGCTCATCAACACTCACAGTTTTGGCCGATTCTGGCCCGTTTCGTGGACTATTACTCAAAGTTTTGGGGTCTCGGAGTGATTTCCACGATTAACGAACCCAGGGTGCGTTTACGTGTCGGTCATCAACAATCACAATTTTGGCCGATAGTTGCCCGTTTCATGGACTATTACTCACCGTTTTGGGCTCCCATAGCGATTTCCATGGTTGTCGAACCCCAAGGTGCGATTACGTGTCGGTCATCAACACTCAAAGATTCCGGCCCGTTTCATGGACTATTACACACTGTTTTGAGGTCCCGGAGTGATTTACACGATTAACGAACCCCGGGGTGCGTTTACGTGTCGGTCATCAACACTCACATTTTTGGCCGATTCTGGCCCGTTTCGTGGACTATTACTCACTATTTTGGGGTCCCTGAATAATTTCCACAATTCACGAACCCGGGATGCGTTTACGTGTCGGTCATCAACACTCACAGTTTTGGCCGATTCTGGCTCGTTTCATAAAGTATTACTCACTGTTTTGGTGTCCCCTAGTGATTTTCACGATTAACGAACCCCGGGGTGCGTTTACCTGTCGGTCATCAATACTCATAGGTTTTGGCCGATTCAGGCCCGTTCCGTGGACTATTACTCACTATTTTGGGGTCCGAGAATGATCTCCACAATTATCAAACCCAGGGTGCATTTACGTGTCGGTCATCAACACTCACAGTTTTGGCCGATTATGTCCCGTTTCGTGGACTATTACTCACTATTTTGGGGGTCCCGGAGTGATTTCCAAAATTAACGAACCCCGGGGTGCGTTTATGTGTCGGTCATCAACACTCACAGTTTTAGCCGATTCTGGCCCGTTTCGTGGACTATAGCTCAATATTTTGGGGTCCCGGAGTGATTTCTATGATTAACGAACCCTGGGGTGCGTTTACGTGTCGGTCATGAACACTCACAGTTTTGGCTGATTCTGGCCCGTTTCGTGGACTATTACTCACCGTTTTGAGGTCCCAAAGTGATTTCCATGGTTGTCGAACCCCAAGGTGCGCTTACGTGTCGGTCATCGACACTCATAGTTTTGACCGATTTTAGCCCGTTTCCGGGACTATTACTCACTGTTTTGGGGTCCTGGAGCGATTTCCACGATAAACGAACCTCGGGGTGCGTTTACTTGTCGGCCGTCATCACTCATAGTTCTGGCCCGTTTCGTGGACTAATACTCACCGTTTTGGGGTCCCGAAGTTATTTCCACGACTAACGAACCCGGGGTGCGTTTATGTGTCAGTCATCAACACTCATAGTTTTGGCCAATTCTGGCCCATTTCATGGACTATTACTCACTTTTTTGGGGTCCCGGAGTGATTTCCACGATTAACGAACCCCGGGGTGCTTTTACCTATCGGTCATCAACACTCACAGTTTTGTTCAATTCTGGCCCGTTTCATGGACTATTACTCACTAGTTTGGGGTCCCGGAGTGATTTCCACTTTTAATGAATCCCGGGGTGCGTTTACGTGTCGGTCATCAACACTCATAGTTTTGGCCAATTCTGGCTCGTTTCATGAGCTATTACTTAAAGTTTTGGGGTCTCGGAGTGATTTCCACGATTAACGAACCGATGGTGCGTTTACGTGTCGGTCATCAACACTCACATTTTTGGCCGATTCTGGCCCGTTTCATGGACTATTACTCACTATTTTGGGGTCCCGGAGTGATTTCCACTTTTAATGAATCCCGGGGTGCGTTTACGTGTCGGTCATCAACACTCACATTTTTGGCCGATTCTGGCCCGTTTCATGGACTATTACTCACTATTTTGGGGTCCCGGAGTGATTTCCACTTTTAATGAATCCCGGGGTGCGTTTACGTGTCGGTCATCAACACTCACATTTTTGGCCGATTCTGGCCCGTTTCATGGACTATTACTCACTATTTTGGGGTCCCGGAGTGATTTCCACTTTTAATGAATCCCGGGGTGCGTTTACGTGTCGGTCATCAACACTCACATTTTTGGCCGATTCTGGCCCGTTTCATGGACTATTACTCACTATTTTGGGGTCCCGGAGTGATTTCCACTTTTAATGAATCCCGGGGTGCGTTTACGTGTCGGTCATCAACACTCACATTTTTGGCCGATTCTGGCCCGTTTCATGGACTATTACTCACTATTTTGGGGTCCCGGAGTGATTTCCACTTTTAATGAATCCCGGGGTGCGTTTACGTGTCGGTCATCAACACTCACATTTTTGGCCGATTCTGGCCCGTTTCATGGACTATTACTCACTATTTTGGGGTCCCGGAGTGATTTCCACTTTTAATGAATCCCGGGGTGCGTTTACGTGTCGGTCATCAACACTCACATTTTTGGCCGATTCTGGCCCGTTTCATGGACTATTACTCACTATTTTGGGGTCCCGGAGTGATTTCCACTTTTAATGAATCCCGGGGTGCGTTTACGTGTCGGTCATCAACACTCATAGTTTTGGCCAATTCTGGCTCGTTTCATGAGCTATTACTTAAAGTTTTGGGGTCTCGGAGTGATTTCCACGATTAAAGAAACGAGGGTGCATGTACGTGTCGGTCATCAACACTCACAGTTTTGTTCAATTCTGGCCCGTTTCATGGACTATTACTCACTAGTTTGGGGTCCCGGAGTGATTTCCACGTTTAATGAACCCCGGGGTGCGTTTACCATTCGTTCATCAACACTCACAGTTTTGGTCGATTTTGGCCCCTTTTGTGGACTATTACTCACTGTTTTGGGGTCCCAGAGTGATTTCCACAATTACCGAACCCCGGCATGCGTTTACGTGTCGCTCATCAACACTCACAGTTTTGGCCAATTCTGGCCCGTTTCATGGGCTATTACTCAAAGTTTTGGGGTCTCGGAGTGATTTCCACGATTAACGAACCGATGGTGCGTTTACGTGTCGGTCATCAACACTCACAAGTTTGGCCGATAGTTGCCCGTTTCATGGACTATTACACCTTTTTGGGGTCCCAAAGCGATTTCCAAAGTTGTCGAACCCCAAGGTGCGATTACGTGTCGGTCATCAGTACCCACAGATTCTGGCCCGTTTCATGGACAATTACACACTGTTTTGAGGTCCCGGAGTGACTTACATGATTAACGAACCCCGGGTTGCGTTTACGTGTCGGTCATCAACACTCACATTTTTGGCCGATTCTGGCCCGTTTCATGGACTATTACTCACTATTTTGGGGTCCCAGAATGATTTCCACAATTTAGGAACCCGGGGTGCGTTTACGTGTCTGTCATCAACACTCACAGTTTTGGTTGATTCTGGCCCGTTTCATGGAGTATTACTCACTGTTTCGGTGTCCCTAGTGATTTCCACGATTAACGAACCCCAGGGTGCGTTTACCTGTCGGTCATCAGCACTCATAGTTTTGGCCGATTCTGGTCCCTTTCGGGGACTATTACTCACTATTTTGGGGTTCGAGAATGATTTCCACAATTAACGAACCCAGGGTGCGTTTACATGTCGGTCATCAAAAATCACAGTTTTTGCCGATTCTGTCCCGTTTCGTGGACTATTACTCACTATTTTGGGGTCCCGGAGTGATTTCCACAATTAACGAACCCCGGGGTGCGTTTATCTGTCGGTCATCAACACTTAAAGTTTTGGCCAATTCTGGACCGTCTCCTGGACTCTTACTCACAATTTTGGGGTCCCGAATTGATTTCCACGATTAATGAACCCCGGGGTGCGTTTATGTGTCGGTCATGAACACTCACTGAGGGAGTCCCGGATTAGGGGGTGTCCGGATAGCCGGACTATCATCATCGGCCGGACTATCATCAGCCGAACTATCATCATCATCCGGACTCCAAGACTATGAAGATACAAGATTGAAGACTTCTCTCCGTGTCTGGATGGGACTTTCCTTGGCGTGGAAGGAAAGCTTGGCGATACGGATATGTAGATCTCCTACCATTGTAACCGACTCTATGTAACCCTAGACCTCTCCGGTGTCTATATAAACCGGATGGCTCTAGTCCGTAGGACAACATCAACAACCCTTACAATCATACCATAGGCTAGCTTCTAGGGTTTAGCCTCCTTGATCTCGTGGTAGATCCACTCTTGTAAACATCCACAATATCAATATCAATCGAGCAGGACGTAGGGTTTTACCTCCATCAAGAGGGCCCGAACCTGGGTAAAACATCGTGTCCCTTGTCTCCTGTTACCATCCGCCTAGACGCACAGTTCGGAACCCCCTACCCGAGATCCGCCGGTTTTGACACCGACATTGGTGCTTTCATTGAGAGTTCCTCTGTGCCGTCACCGATAGGAAGGATGCCTCCTCCCGTCTTCAAGGACGGTATTTTCGCCAAAGGAGCCCTGGCCGCCGGCCAAACTATCCGGCTAGGTGGTTTTCTTATGACCGCCTGTCCGGCCACCGCTTCTACAATGACCTCTCAAGTCGTCAAAAGCAATTTTCACGTCAGCTCGGAATTCGCCGAGCGGCTGGATCCAACAGAGCTCTCGTCCGTAAACGAGCTCTTGGATCGCATCGCCGCCCTGGGAGTCGCTACAGACTACAAACAGATTGGGCTTAAAACCGATCTGAGAGAGATTAACTCTCCCCAGGTCACCCACCACGTTGCAGTGGTAGAGGAACAATGCGGTGACGCTTCTCCTATATTGAAAACTAGTCATGTCCGGGCTTCCGAACCCCCCATGCCGGATTCCTGCGGAGGGACGGACTTCGATCAAGCACTGAACTTAAAGTCAGGCATCGGACCAGACTCGTTGGACAACGTCCAGCAATCCAAGCTTCCAAATTCGGAAACTTCTCGGCCTTCGAGCCTTGAGATGGGTAGGGTTCCGGACTTAATTCCACCCACCCGCCCAGACATATGCGATCTATCTCTAATCCGGCAAGAGCCCGCTGAGACAGTACATCACTACTGGGCCAGATTCCTCCTGGTTATGGACAGGATAAAGGACTGCCAAGAGGAAAACGCAATCTCAATTTTCTGCAATAATTGCACGGACGAGGGACTCTTGAACGCCGTCAGCCGTCGCGAAATTACACGCTTCATCGACCTGGCATCCATAGTACGAAAGTACTGTGCGATAGAGAGTTTCCGGACAACCGAAAATAATTTTTGGGACAATCCGGCCCCGAATACAACCCCAGTCCGCAACAAAAGGGTGCATTACACTCAGGCACCAGATACAAAAACCAAAAAGCAAAGACCCCATAAAGGGCACGGAACCGTACTAGAGGGGTGGCTTAGCGGACCCTGTAAAATTCACAGTACAGAAGGCGCCGTCCCAACACATAACCTTCGAGCATGTTGGATATTACGGTAGGTGGCCAAAAGTGGAGAGGAGCTTCTAGCCCCGGAAAACCACTCCAACAACATCGGTACGGTATCTACAGTCTTCGAGACTTTCGCATCAAATAATATGCGGAAACGAACAAAACGCGGCCTCGCCGAAGTCTACCAAGTAGCAACAACCAATCCATGGAGCGACATAGCCATCACCTTCAACGCCAGCGACGAACCTAAATTCCGGACAGCCCGAGCTCCAGCCGCACTGGTACTTAGTCCAATAGTGGACAACTTTCGACTTACAAAAGTCCTCATGGATGGCGGCAGCGGACTAAACCTCATCTACGAGGAAACCCTTCAAAAAATGGAAATAGACTGGAGCCGCATTGAGCGAAGCAGCACAACCTTTAGAGGAATAATCCCTAGCCGGGAGGCGCACTGCACAGGAAAAATCACACTTGATGTGGTATTCGGCTCGCAGGACAATTACAGATCCGAAGAAGTCACGTTCCAAGTGGCCCCGTTCAACAGCGGATATCACGCTATATTAGGACGAGAGGCATTCACAATTTTTCAAGCTGTACCCCATTACGGGTACATGAAGCTCAAAATGCCTGGGCCCGGCGGAATAATCACTCTTGTTAGTGATCCGGACATAGCACTCCGCGCCGAAAACAAGACAGCCGCATTAGCCTTAGAGGCACTATCCGAAGCCCCCTAGCGGCAGAGGAACTCACCGCGCTACGCTCTACGGTGAATAGGGACGACGTGATACTCGATAAGAGATCCAAGTCCACCTCCTTTAAACCAGCAGATGAAATAGTAAAATTCCAGGTCCACCCAACGGACCCCACAAAGACGGCCTCCATCGGGGCACAATTGAACCCTGATGTAGACGCTGCACTGCGAGAATTCCTTCGGGAAAATTGGGACATTTTTGCCTGGCACCCCTCAGATATGCCCGGAATCCCACGCAGAGTGGCAGAACACAGCCTAAACATCCTAAAAGGGTTCAAGCCAGTCAAACAGGCCCTTCGACGATTTTCCGAACCCAAAAGACATGCAATGGGAGAAGAGCTAGCCAAACTATTAGAAGCTGGATTCATCAGAGACATCAAGCACCCGGATTGGCTAGCAAACCTGGTAATGGTACCAAAGAAGGACAAATCCTGGCGCCTATGTGTCGATTTCAAAGACCTAAATAAAGCATGCCCAAAGGATCCCTTCCCCCTCCCCCGCATCGACCAAATCATCGATGCCACTGCAGGGCACGATTCATTGTGCTTCCTGGACGCATACTCCGGCTATCATCAAATCAAGATGGCAGAAGCGGATCAAGCCGCAACGACATTCATTACTCCATACGGACCATTTTGCTTCAACACGATGCCCTTCGGACTTAAAAACGCCGGCGCAACATATCAGCGCATGATTCAGACATGTCTGGCTACCCAGATTGGCAAAACAGTAGAGGCATACGTAGACGACGTAGTCGTCAAAACAAAACACGTCGAAACTCTAGTAGACGACTTGAGGCTCACATTTGACAACCTCAGAGCATATGACATCAAGCTGAATCCGGAAAAATGCGTTTTCGGCGTACCAGCTGGAAAGCTGCTGGGCTTCATCGTATCCGCTAGAGGAATTGAAGCAAACCCAGCCAAAATCCGAGCTCTGTCACAGCTAGATATCCCAAAAGACCTCAAGCAAATACAAAAATTGACTGGATGCGTGGCGGCTCTAAGCCGCTTTATCTCCCGTCTAGGAGAAAAGGCATTACCCCTCTATCGCCTCCTTAGGCGCACCGAACACTTCGAGTGGATGGATGCTGCCATCGCTGGACTCGAAGAAATAAAGGCCATATTGGCAACAAATCCGGTCCTGGCTGCGCCCAACCTGGGTGAACCAATGTTGTTGTACATCGCAGCTACACATCAAGTTGTAAGCGCGGTACTAGTCGTCGAGCGAGAAACAGAAGGGCATAAATTCCCTCTTCAAAAACCAGTATACTACGTATCCACTGTGTTAACCCCCTGCAAGTCCCGTTACCCGCACTATCAGAAGATAGCATACACGATGTTCATGGCATCCCGGAAGCTCCGACACTACTTTCAAGAGTGTTCGATAACAGTGGCCTCTGAAGTACCACTTAACGACATTATAAACAACCGCGACGCGACGGGCAGGATTGCAAAATGGGCCATTGAGCTCTTACCATTTGATATATCTTACAAACCTCGGCGAGCTGTAAAGTCACAAGTTTTGGCTGACTTTGTCGCTGAATGGACCGAAGCCGAACTCCCTAAAGAATACGGCGCATAATCCAATTGGATTATGCACTTCGACGGCTCTAAAATGTTAGCCGGACTGGGGGCTGGCGTCGTATTAACGTCCCCAACCGGGGACACAGTCCAATACGTGCTTCAGATAATGTACACGGACTCCAACAACGCAGCCGAATACGAGGCCCTTTTACATGGTCTCCGGATGGCAATCTCCATGGGCATCCAACGCCTAGAGGTGCGCGGGGATTCAAACCTCGCAATATCCCAAATAAACGGAGACTTTGACGCCAAAGATCCGAAAATGGCAGCATATCGCAACGCTGTCCTAAAAATGTCAGCCCGGTTCGAAGGACTTGAATTCCATCACGTAGCCCGGGATAATAACCAAGCAGCCGACGTACTGGCACGCATTAGCGCAAAACGCGACGCTGTCCCTCCTAACATCTTCCTGGAACGGCTCTTCAAGCCATCCGTACTATGGGAAGAGGATTCCGGAACTAACAAACCGGAACAAGCCGCACAAACCGGTGATTCAGCCGATGATATAACACCTTCCGCCCACGACATAATGGCAGTAATTTCCCCGTGGACAGAACCATTCCTCGCCTACTTGCTTAGGCAAGAGCTTCCCGAAGACCAAAATGAGGCACGCTGCATTGTCCCGCGATCTAAAGCCTACAAGGTCTATGAGGGAGAACTTTATAAGAAAAGTACAACCGGAGTCCTTCAAAGGTGTATCTCCGAAGAAGAAGGGCGAAACCTCCTGGCTGAAATTCATGCCGGACTAGGCGGACACCACGCCGCAGCTCAGGCCCTTGTAGGAAAGGCATTCTGTATAGGATTTTACTGGCCGACGGCCCGAGCAGATGCTCAGGACTTAGTCCAAAGATGCGTCGGTTGTCAGCTCATTGCTAATCAGAGCCATATGCCACCCACCGCCCTCAAAACTATACCCATTACCTGGCCGTTTTGGCCGATTCTGGCCCGTTTGGTGGACTACTCACCGTTTTGAGGTCCCAAAGCGATTTCCATGGTTGTCGAACCCCAAGGTGCGCTTATGTGTCGGTCATCATCACTCACAATTTTGGCCGATTTTAGCCCATTTCTGGACTATTACTCACTGTTTTGGGGTCCCGGAGTGATTTCCACGATTAACGAACCCCGGGGTGCGTTACGTGTCGGCCGTCAACACTCATAGTTTTGGCAGATTCTGGCCCGTTTCATGGACTATTAATCACCGTTTTGGGGTCCCGAAGCAATTTTCATAGTTATTGAACCCCAAGGTGCACTTACGTGCCGGTCATCAACACTCACAGTTTTGTCCAATTCTGGCCCGTTTCATGGTCTATTACTCACTGTTTTGGGGTCCCGGAGTGGTTTCCATGATTAACGAACCCCGGGGTGCGTTTACGTGTCGGTCATCAACACTCACAGGTTTGTCCAATTCTGGCCCGTTTCATGGACTATTACTCACTATTTTGGGGTCCGAGAATGATTTCCACAATTAACGAACCCGGGGTACGTTTAGGTGTCGATCATTATCACTCACAGTTTTGGCCGATTCTGTCCCGTTTCATGGACTATTACTCACTATTTTGGGATCCGGGAGTGATTTCCACGATTAACGAACCCCGGGGTGCGTTTACGTGTCGGTCATCAACACTCATAGTTTTTGTCTATTTTGGTCCGGTTTGTGGACTATTACTCATTGTTTTGGGGTCCCGAAGAGATGTCCATGCATAAAGAACCCCGGGGTGAATTTACGTGTCTGCCATCAACACTCACAGTTTTGGCCGATTGTGGCCCGTTTCGTGGACTATAACACACTATTTTGGGGCCCCGAAGTGATTTCCACGGTTAACGAACCCGGGGTGCGTTTACGTGTCGGTTATCAACACTCATAGTTTTGCCCGATTCTGGACCGTTTCATGGACAATTATTCACTGTTTTGGGGTCCCAGAGTGATTTCCACGATTAACAAACCCCGGGGGTGCGTTTACGTGTCGGTCATCAACACTCACAGTTTTGGCCGATTCTGGCCCGTTTCATGGACTATTACTCACCTTTTTGGGGTCTCAAAGCTATTTCCATGGTTGTCGAACCACAAGGTGCGCTTACGTGTCGGTCATTAGCACTCACTAGTTTGGCCGATTCTGGCGCGTTTCATGGAATATTACACAATGTTTTGGGGTCCCGGAGTAATTTCCATGATTAACAAACGCGGGGGAGCGTTTATGTGTCGGTCATCAACACTCATTGTTTTGGCCGATCCTGGCCCGTTTCATGGACTATTACTCACTGTTTTGGGGTCTCGAAGTGATTTCCACAATTAACGAACCCCGGGGTGCGTTTACGTGTCGGTCATCAACACTCACAGTTTTGGCAATTATGGCCGGTTCGTGGACTATTACTCACTGTTTTGGGGTACCGGAGTGATTCCACGATTAAAGAACCGGAGGGTGCGTTTACGTGTCGGTAATCAACACTCACAGTTTTGCCCAATTCTGGCCTGTTTCGTGGACTATAGCTCACTATTCTGGGGTCCCGGAGTGATTTCTATGATTAACGAACCCCGTGGTGCGTTTACGTGTCGGTCATTAACACTCACAGTTTTGGCCGAATCTGGCCCGTTTCATGGATTATTACTCACTGTTTTGGGGTCCCAGAGTGATTTCCACGATTAACGAACCCTGGGGTGCGTTTACGTGTCAGTCATAACCACTCACCGTTTTGGCTGATTTTGGCCCGTTTCGTGGACTATTACTTACTGTTTTGGGGTCCCGGAGTGATTTCCGTGATTACCGAACTCCGGGCTACGTTTACGTGTCGCTCATCAACACTAACAGTTTTGGCCGATTCTGGCCCGTTTCGTGGACTATTACCCAAAGGTTTGGGGTGTCGGAGTGATTTCCACGATTAACGAACCCAGGGTGTGTTTACGTGTCTGTCATCAACACTCACAATTTTGCCGATAGTTGCCCGTTTTATGGACTATTACTCACCGTTTTGGGGACACAAAGCGATTTCCATGGTTGTCGAACCACAAGGTGCGCTTACGTGTCGGTCATTAACACTCACAATTTTGCCGATAGTTGCCCGTTTTATGGACTATTACTCACCGTTTTGGGGACACAAAGCGATTTCCATGGTTGTCGAACCACAAGGTGCGCTTACGTGTCGGTCATTAACACTCACAATTTTGCCGATAGTTGCCCGTTTTATGGACTATTACTCACCGTTTTGGGGACACAAAGCGATTTCCATGGTTGTCGAACCCCAAGGTGCGATTACGTGTCAGTCATCAACACTCACAGATTCTGGCCCATTTCATGGACTATTACTCACTGTTTTGGGGTACCGGAGTGATTCCACGATTAAAGAACCCGAGGGTGCGTTTACGTGTCGTTCGTCACCACTCACAGTTTTGGCCGAATCTGGCCCGTTTCATGGATTATTACTCACTGTTTTGGGGTCCCAGAGTGATTTCCACGATTAACGAACCCTGGGGTGCGTTTACGTGTCAGTCATAACCACTCACCGTTTTGGCTGATTTTGGCCCGTTTCGTGGACTATTACTTACTGTTTTGGGGTCCCGGAGTGATTTCCGTGATTACCGAACTCCGGGCTACGTTTACGTGTCGCTCATCAACACTAACAGTTTTGGCCGATTCTGGCCCGTTTCGTGGACTATTACCCAAAGGTTTGGGGTGTCGGAGTGATTTCCACGATTAACGAACCCAGGGTGTGTTTACGTGTCTGTCATCAACACTCACAATTTTGCCGATAGTTGCCCGTTTCATGGACTATTACTCACCGTTTTGGGGACCCAAAGCGATTTCCATGGTTGTCGAACCCCAAGGTGCGATTACGTGTCAGTCATCAACACTCACAGATTCTGGCCCATTTCATGGACTATTACACACTGTTTTGAGGTCCCCGAGTGATTTACACAATTAACGAACCCCAGGGTGTGTTTACGTGTCGGTCATCAACACTCACATTTTTGGCCAATTCTGACACTATTTTGGGGTCCCAGAATGATTTCCACAATTGACGAACCCGAAATGCGTTTACGTGTCGGTCATCAACACTAACAGCTTTGGCTGATTCTGGCTCGTTTAATGGAGTATTACTCATTGTTTTGGTGTCCTCTAGTGATTTTCACGATTAACGAACCCCGGGGTGCGTTTACCTGTCGGTCATCAACACTCACAGTTTTGGCCAATTCTGGCCCGTTTCGGGGACTATTACTCACTATTTTGGGGTCCGAGAATGATTTCCACAATTATCAAACCCGGGGAGCATTTACGTGTCGGNTCCTCTAGTGATTTTCACGATTAACGAACCCCGGGGTGCGTTTACCTGTCGGTCATCAACACTCACAGTTTTGGCCAATTCTGGCCCGTTTCGGGGACTATTACTCACTATTTTGGGGTCCGAGAATGATTTCCACAATTATCAAACCCGGGGAGCATTTACGTGTCGGTCATCAACACTCACAGTTTTGGCCGATTCTGTCCCGTTTCGTCGATTATTACTACTATTTGGGGTCCCGGAGTGATTTCCAAAATTAACGAACCCCGGGGTGCGTTTATGTGTCGGTCATCAACACTTCAAGTTTTGGCCAATTCTGGCCCGTTTCATGGACTATTACTCACTATCTTGGGGTCTCGAAACGATTTCCACAATTAACAAACCCCGGGGTGCGTTTATGTGTCGATCATGAATACTCACAGTTTTGGCCGATTCTGGCCCGTTTCATGGACTATTACTCACCGTTTTGAGGTCCCAAAGCGATTTCCATGGTTGTCGAACCCCAAGGTGCGCTTACGTGTCGGTCATTAGCACTCACTAGTTTGGCCGATTTTAGTCCATTTCCTGGACTATTATTCACTGTTTTGGGGTCCCGGAGTGACTTCCACGATTAATGAACCACGGGGTGCGTTTACGTGTCGGCTGTCATCACTCACAGTTATGTCCCGTTTCATGGACTATTACTCACCGTTTTGGGGTCCCGAAGTTATTTCCACGAGTAACGAACCGGGGGTGCGTTTACATGTCGGTGATCAACACTCATAGTTTTGGCCAATTCTGGCCCATTTCTTGGACTATTATTCACTGTTTTGGGGTCCCGGAGTGATTTCCACGATTAACGAACCCCGGGGTGCGTTTACCTGTCGGTCATCAACACTCACAGTTTTGTTCAATTCTGGCCCGCTTCATGGACTATTACTCACTAGTTTGGGGTCCCGTAGTGATTTCCAAGTATAATGAACCACTGGGTGCGTTTACGTGTCGGTCATCAACACTCACTGTTTTGGTCGATTTTGGCCCCTTTTGTGGAGTATTACTCACTGTTTTGGGGTCCCGGAGTGATTTCCACAATTACCAAACCCCGGCGTGCGTTTACGTGTCGATCATCAACACTCACAGTTTTGTTCAATTCTGGCCCGTTTCATGGACTATTACCCACTAGTTTGGGGTCTCGGAGTGATTTCCACGTTTAATGAACCCCGGGGTGCGTTTACCATTCGTTCATCAACACTCACAATTTTGGTCGATTTTGGCCCCTTTTGTGGACTATCACTCACTGTTTTGGGTCCCGGAGTGATTTCCACAATTACCAAACCCGGCGTGCGTTTACGTGTCGCTCATCAACACTCACAGTTTTGGCCAATTCTGGCCCGTTTCATGGGCTATTACTCAAAGTTTTGTGGTCTCGGAGTGATTTCCACGATTAACGAACCGAGGGTGCGTTTACGTGTCGGTCATAAACACTCACAATTTTGGCTGATAGTTGCCCATTTCATGGAGTATTACTCACTGTTTTGGGGTCCCAGAGTGATTTCCACGATTAACGAACCCAGGGGGCGTTTACGTTGCGGTCATAAACACTCACAATTTTGGCTGATAGTTGCCCATTTCATGGAGTATTACTCACTGTTTTGGGGTCCCAGAGTGATTTCCACGATTAACGAACCCAGGGGGCGTTTACGTTGCGGTCATAAACACTCACAATTTTGGCTGATAGTTGCCCATTTCATGGAGTATTACTCACTGTTTTGGGGTCCCAGAGTGATTTCCACGATTAACGAACCCAGGGGGCGTTTACGTTGCGGTCATAAACACTCACAATTTTGGCTGATAGTTGCCCATTTCATGGAGTATTACTCACTGTTTTGGGGTCCCAGAGTGATTTCCACGATTAACGAACCCCGGCGTGCGTTTACGTGTCGATCATCAACACTCACAGTTTTGTTCAATTCTGGCCCGTTTCATGGACTATTACCCACTAGTTTGGGGTCTCGGAGTGATTTCCACGTTTAATGAACCCCGGGGTGCGTTTACCATTCGTTCATCAACACTCACAATTTTGGTCGATTTTGGCCCCTTTTGTGGACTATCACTCACTGTTTTGGGTCCCGGAGTGATTTCCACAATTACCAAACCCGGCGTGCGTTTACGTGTCGCTCATCAACACTCACAGTTTTGGCCAATTCTGGCCCGTTTCATGGGCTATTACTCAAAGTTTTGTGGTCTCGGAGTGATTTCCACGATTAACGAACCGAGGGTGCGTTTACGTGTCGGTCATAAACACTCACAATTTTGGCTGATAGTTGCCCATTTCATGGACTATTACTCACCGTTTTGGGGTCCCAAAGCGATTTCCATAGTTGTCGAACCCCAAGGTGCGATTACGTGTCGGTCATCAATACCCACAGATTCTGGACCGTTTCATGGACAATTACACACTGTTTTGAGGTCCCGGAGTGACTTACACGATTAACGAACCCCGGGGTGCGTTTATGTGTCGGTCATCAACAATCACAGTTTTGGCCGATTCTGGCCCGTTTCGTGGACTATTACTCACTATTTTGGGGTCCCAGAATGATTTCCACAATTTAGGAACCCGGGGTGCGTTTACGTGTCGGTCATCAACACTCACAGTTTTAGTTGATTCTGGCCCGTTTCATGGAGTATTACTCACTGTTTTGGTGTCCCCTAGTGATTTCCACGATTAACGAACCCCAGGGTGCGTTTACCTGTCGGTCGTCAACACTCATAGTTTTGGCCGATTCTGGTCCCTTTCAGGGACTATTACTCACTATTTTGGGGTCCGAGAATGATTTCCACAATTAACGAACCCAGGGTGCGTTTACATGTCGGTCATCAACAATCACAGTTTTGGCCGATTTTGTCCCGTTTCGTGGACAATTACTCACTATTTTGGGGTCCCAGAGTGATTTCCACAATTAACGAACCCCGGGGTGCATTTATCTGTCGGTCATCAACACTTAAAGTTTTGGCCAATTCTGGACCGTTTCGTGGACTATTACTCACAATTTTGGGGTCCCGAAATGATTTCCACGATTAATGAACCCCGGGGTGCATTTATGTGTCGGTCATGAAGACTCACAGTTTTGGCCGATTCTGGCCCGTTTCGTGGACTACTCACCGTTTTGAGGTCCCAAAGCGATTTCCATGGTTGTCGAACCCCAAGGTGCGCTTATGTGTCGGTCATCATCACTCACAATTTTGGCCGATTTTAGCCCATTTCTGGACTATTACTCACTGTTTTGGGGTCCCGGAGTGATTTCCACGATTAACGAACCCCGGGGTGCGATTACGTGTCGGCCGTCAACACTCATAGTTTTGGCAGATTCTGGCCCGTTTCATGGACTATTACTCACCGTTTTGGGGTCCCGAAGCAATTTTCATAGTTGTTGAACCCCAAGGTGCACTTACGTGCCGATCATCAACACTCACAGTTTTGGCCGATTCTGTCCCGTTTCATGGACTATTACTCACTATTTTGGGGTCCCCGAATGATTTCCACGATTAACGAACCCCGGGATGCGGTTTTGTGTTGGTCATCAACACTCATAGTTTTGGTTAATTCTGGCCCGTTTCATGGACTATTACTCACTGTTTTGGGGTCGCGTAGTGATTTCCACGATTAACGAACCCCGGGGTGCGTTTACATGTCGGCCATCAACACTCGGGGTTTTCGTCGATTCTGACCCGTTTCTTGGGCTATTACTCAGTTTTGGGTCCCGTGGTGATTTCCATGATAAATGACCCCAGGGTGCGTTTACGTGTTGGTCATCAACACTCGGGGTTTTGGCCGATTCTGGCCCGTTTCTTGGACTATTACTCAGTTTTGGGGCCCCTAGGTGATTTCCACGATTGACGAACACCGGGGTGCGTTTACGTGTCGGTCATCAACACTCGGGGCTTTTGTCGATTCTGACCCGTTTCTTGGGCTATTCCTCAGTTTTGGGGTCCCGTGGTGATTTCCACGATAAACGACCCCGGGGTGCGTTTACGTGTTGGTCATCAACGCTCGCAGTTTTGGCCGATTCTGGCCCGTTTCTTGGACTATTACTCAGTTTTGGGGTCCCGGGGTGAATTCCACGATTGACGAACACCGGGGTGCGTTTACGTGTGGGTCGTCAACACTCGGGGATGTTGTCGGTTCTGACCCGGTTCTTGGGCTATTCCTCAGTTTTGGGGTCCCGTGGTGATTTCCACGATAAACGACCCCGGGGTGCGTTTACGTGTTGGTCATCAACGCTCGCAGTTTTGGCCGATTCTGGCCCGTTTCTTGGACTATTACTCAGTTTTGGGGTCCCGGGGTGAATTCCACGATTGACGAACACCGGGGTGCGTTTACGTGTGGGTCGTCAACACTCGGGGATGTTGTCGGTTCTGACCCGGTTCTTGGGCTATTCCTCAGTTTTGGGGTCCCGTGGTGATTTCCACGATAAACGACCCCGGGGTGCGTTTACGTGTTGGTCATCAACGCTCGCAGTTTTGGCCGATTCTGGCCCGTTTCTTGGACTATTACTCAGTTTTGGGGTCCCGGGGTGAATTCCACGATTGACGAACACCGGGGTGCGTTTACGTGTGGGTCGTCAACACTCGGGGATGTTGTCGGTTCTGACCCGGTTCTTGGGCTATTCCTCAGTTTTGGGGTCCCGTGGTGATTTCCACGATAAACGACCCCGGGGTGCGTTTACGTGTTGGTCATCAACGCTCGCAGTTTTGGCCGATTCTGGCCCGTTTCTTGGACTATTACTCAGTTTTGGGGTCCCGGGGTGAATTCCACGATTGACGAACACCGGGGTGCGTTTACGTGTGGGTCGTCAACACTCGGGGATGTTGTCGGTTCTGACCCGGTTCTTGGGCTATTCCTCAGTTTTGGGGTCCCGTGGTGATTTCCACGATAAACGACCCCGGGGTGCGTTTACGTGTTGGTCATCAACGCTCGCAGTTTTGGCCGATTCTGGCCCGTTTCTTGGACTATTACTCAGTTTTGGGGTCCCGGGGTGAATTCCACGATTGACGAACACCGGGGTGCGTTTACGTGTGGGTCGTCAACACTCGGGGATGTTGTCGGTTCTGACCCGGTTCTTGGGCTATTCCTCAGTTTTGGGGTCCCGTGGTGATTTCCACGATAAACGACCCCGGGGTGCGTTTACGTGTTGGTCATCAACGCTCGCAGTTTTGGCCGATTCTGGCCCGTTTCTTGGACTATTACTCAGTTTTGGGGTCCCGGGGTGAATTCCACGATTGACGAACACCGGGGTGCGTTTACGTGTGGGTCGTCAACACTCGGGGATGTTGTCGGTTCTGACCCGGTTCTTGGGCTATTCCTCAGTTTTGGGGTCCCGTGGTGATTTCCACGATAAACGACCCCGGGGTGCGTTTACGTGTTGGTCATCAACGCTCGCAGTTTTGGCCGATTCTGGCCCGTTTCTTGGACTATTACTCAGTTTTGGGGTCCCGGGGTGAATTCCACGATTGACGAACACCGGGGTGCGTTTACGTGTGGGTCGTCAACACTCGGGGATGTTGTCGGTTCTGACCCGGTTCTTGGGCTATTCCTCAGTTTTGGGGTCCCGTGGTGATTTCCACGATAAACGACCCCGGGGTGCGTTTACGTGTTGGTCATCAACGCTCGCAGTTTTGGCCGATTCTGGCCCGTTTCTTGGACTATTACTCAGTTTTGGGGCCCCTAGGTGATTTCCACGATTGACGAACACCGGGGTGCGTTTACGTGTCGGTCATCAACACTCAGGGTTTTTGTCGATTCTGACCCGTTTCTTGTGCTATTACTCAGTTTTGGGGTCCCGTTGTGATTTCCACGATAAACGAACCTGGGGTGCGTTTACGTGTTGGTCATCAACACTCACAGTTTTTGTCGTTTTTGGCCCGTTTCTTGGACTATTGCTCACTGTTGTGGGGTCTGGGAGTGATTTCCACGATTGACGAACCCCGGGGTGCATTTATGTGTCTACCATCAACATTCACAGTTTTGGCCGATTCTGGCCCGTTTCATCAACTACTACTCACTGTTTTGGGGTCCCAGAATGATTACCACGATTAACAAACCTCGGGGTNCAACACTCACAGTTTTTGTCGTTTTTGGCCCGTTTCTTGGACTATTGCTCACTGTTGTGGGGTCTGGGAGTGATTTCCACGATTGACGAACCCCGGGGTGCATTTATGTGTCTACCATCAACATTCACAGTTTTGGCCGATTCTGGCCCGTTTCATCAACTACTACTCACTGTTTTGGGGTCCCAGAATGATTACCACGATTAACAAACCTCGGGGTGCGTTTACGTGTCGCTTATCTAGACTCACAGTTTTGGCCGATTCTGGCCCGATTCGTGGACTATTACTCACCATTTTCGGGTACCGAAGCGATTTCCACAATTGTGAAACCCCAAGGTACGCTTACGTGTTGGTCATCAACATTCACAGTTTTGGCCGATTCTGGCCCGTTTCATGGACTATTACTCACCGTTTTGGGGTTCCAAAGCGATTATCATGGTTGTCGAACCCCAAGGTGCGCTTACGTGTCGGTCATAACCCATAGTTTTGGGGTCCTAGAGTGAACTCCACCATTAACGAACCCCCAGGGTGTGTTTACGTGGTGGTCATCAACACTCACAGTTTTGGCCAATTCTGGCCCATTTCATGGTCTATTACTCACCGTTTTGGGGTCCCAAAGCGAATTCCATAGTTGTCGAACCCCAAGGCGCGATTACGTGTCGGTCATCAACACCCACATATTCTGGCCCGTTTCATGGACAATTACACACTGTTTTGAGGTCCCGGAGTGATTTACACGATTAGCGAACCTCATGGTGCGTTTACATGTCGGTCATCAACACTCACATTTTTGGCCGATTCTGGCCCGTTTCATGGACTATTACTCACTATTTTGGGGTCCCAGAATGATTTCCACAATTAAGGAACCCGGGGTGCGTTTACGTGTCGGTCATCAACACTCACAGTTTTGGCCGATTCTGGCCCATTTCATGGAGTATTACTCACTGTTTTGGTGTCCCCTAGTGAGTTCCACGATTAACGAACCCCGGGGTGCGTTTACCTGTCGGTCATCAACACTCACAGTTTTGGCCGATTCTGGCCCGTTTCGGGGACTATTACTCACTTTCTTGGGGTCCCAGAATCATTACCCCAATTTAGGAACCCGGGGGGCGTTTACGTGTTGGTCATCATCCCTCCCAGTTTTGGCCGATTCTGGCCCGTTTCGGGGACTATTACTCACTTTCTTGGGGTCCCAGAATCATTACCCCAATTTAGGAACCCGGGGGGCGTTTACGTGTTGGTCATCATCCCTCCCAGTTTTGGCCGATTCTGGCCCGTTTCGGGGACTATTACTCACTTTCTTGGGGTCCCAGAATCATTACCCCAATTTAGGAACCCGGGGGGCGTTTACGTGTTGGTCATCATCCCTCCCAGTTTTGGCCGATTTTGTCCCGTGTCGTGGACTATTACTCACCGTTTTGAGGTCCCAAAGAGATTTTCATGGTTGTCGAACCCCAAGGTGCGCTTGCGTGTCGGTCATCAACACTCGTAGGTTTGGCCGATTCAGGCCCGTTCCGTGGACTATTACTCACTATTTTGGGGTCCGAGAATGATTTCCACAATTATCAAACCCAGGGTGCATTTACGTGTCGGTCATCAACACTCACAGTTTTGGCCGATTATGTCCCGTTTCGTGGACTATTACTCACTATTTTGGGGTCCCAGAGTGATTTCCAAAATTAACGAACCCCGGGGTGCGTTTATGTGTCGGTCATCAACACCTAAAGTTTTGGCCAATTCTGGCCCGTTTCATGGACTATTACTCACTTTTTTGGGGTCCCGAAATGATTTCCACGATTAACAAACCCCGGGGCGCGTTTATGTGTCGGTCATGAACACTCACAGTTTTGGCCGATTCTGTCCCGTTTCGTGGACTATTACTCACCGTTTTGAGGTCCCAAAGAGATTTTCATGGTTGTCGAACCCCAAGGTGCGCTTACGTGTCGATCATCAACACTCACAGTTTTGGCCGATTTTAGCCCATTTCCTAGACTATTACTCACTGTTTTGGGTATCCTGGAGTGATTTCCACGATTAACGAACCTCGGGGTGCGTTTACTTGTTTGGGGTCTCGGAGTGATTTCCATGTTTAATGAACCCCGGGGTGCGTTTACCATTCGTTCATCAACACTCACAGTTTTGGTCGATTTTGGCACCTTTTGTGGACTATCACTCACTGTTTTGGGTCCCGGAGTGATTTCCACAATTACCAAACCCGGCGTTCGTTTACGTGTCGCTCATCAACACTCACAGTTTTGGCCAATTCTGGCCCGTTTCATGGGCTATTACTCAAAGTTTTGGGGTCTCGGAGTGATTTCCACGATTAACGAACCGAGGGTGCGTTTACGTGTCGGTCATCAACACTCACAATTTTGGCCGATAGTTGCCCGTTTCATGGACTATTACTCACCGTTTTGGGGTCCCAAAGCGATTTCCATAGTTGTCGAACCCCAAGGTGCGATTACGTGTCGGTCATCAATACCCACAGATTCTGGACCGTTTCATGGACAATTACACACTGTTTTGAGGTCCCGGAGTGACTTACACGATTAACGAACCCCGGGGTGCGTTTATGTGTCGGTCATCAACACTCACATTTTTGGCCGATTCTGGCCCGTTTCGTGGACTATTACTCACTATTTTGGGGTCCCAGAATGATTTCCACAATTTAGGAACCCGGGGTGCGTTTACGTGTCGGTCATCAACACTCACAGTTTTGGTTGATTCTGGCCCGTTTCATGGAGTATTACTCACTGTTTTGGTGTCCTCTAGTGATTTCCACGATTATCGAACCCCAGGGTGCGTTTACCTGTCGGTCATCAACACTCATAGTTTTGGCCGATTTTGGTCCCTTTCGGGGACTATTACTCACTATTTTGGGGTCTGAGAATGATTTCTACAATTAACGAACCCAGGGTGCGTTTACATGTCGGTCATCAACAATCACAGTTTTGGCCGATTTTGTCCCGTTTCGTGGACTATTACTCACTATTTTGGGGTCCCGGAGTGATTTCCACAATTAACGAACCCCGGGGTGCGTTTATCTGTCGGTCATGAACACTCACAGTTTTGGCCAATTCTGGACCGTTTCGTGGACTATTACTCACAATTTTGGGGTCCCGAAACGATTTCCACGATTAATGAACCCCGGGGTGCGTTTATGTGTCGGTCATGAACACTCACAGTTTTGGCCGATTCTGGCCCGTTTCGTGGACTACTCACCGTTTTTAGGTCCCAAAGCGATTTCCATGGTTGTCGAACCCCAAGGTGCGCTTATGTGTCGATCATCATCACTCACAATTTTGGCTGATTTTAGCCCATTTCTGGACTATTACTCACTGTTCTGGGGTCACGGAGTGATTTCCACGATTAGCGAACCCCGGCGTGCGTTTACGTGTCGGCCGTCAACACTCATAGTTTTTGCAGATTCTGGCCCGTTTCGTGGACTATTACTCACCGTTTTGGGGTCCCGAAGCAATTTTCATAGGTGTTGAACCCCAAGGTGCACTTACGTGCCGGTCATCAACACTCACAGTTTTGTCCAATTCTCGCCCGTTTCATGGACTATTACTCACTGTTTTGGGGTCCCGGAGTGGTTTCCACAATTAACGAACCCCGGGGTGCGTTTACGTGTCGGTCATGAACACTCACAATTTTGGCCGATAGTTGCCCGTTTCATGGACTATTACTCACCGTTTTGGGGTCCCAAAGCGATTTTCATGGTTGTCGAACCCCAAGGTGCGATTACGTGTCAGTCAACAACACTCACAGATTCTGGCCCATTTCATGGACTATTACACACTGTTTTGAGGTCCCCGAGTGATTTACACGATTAACGAACCCCGGGGTGCGTTTACGTGTCGGTCATCAACACTCACATTTTTGGCCGATTCTGACCCGTTTCGTGGACTATTACTCACTATTTTGGGGTCCTAGAATGATGTCCACAATTGACGAAACCGGAATGCGTTTACGTGTCGGTCATCAACACTAACAGCTTTGGCTGATTCTGGCTCGTTTCATGGAGTATTACTCATTGTTTTGGTGTCCTCTAGTGATTTTCACGATTAACGAACCCCAGGGTGCGTTTACCTGTCGGTCATCAACACTCACAGTTTTGGCCAATTCTGGCCCGTTTCGGGGACTATTACTCACTATTTTGGGGTCCGAGAATGATTTCCACAATTATCAAACCGGGGGTGCATTTACGTGTCGGTCATCAACACTCACAGTTTTGGCCGATTCTGTCCCGTTTCGTGGACTATTACTCACTATTTGGGGTCCCGGAGTGATTTCCTAAATTAACGAACCCCGGGGTGCGTTTATGTGTCGGTCATCAACACTTCAAGTTTTGGCCAATTCTGGCACGTTTCATGGACTATTACTCACTCTTTTGGGGTCCCGAAATGATTTCCACGATTAAAAAACCCCGGGGTGCGTTTATGTGTCGATCATGAATACTCACAGTTTTGGCCGATTCTGGCCAGTTTCATGGACTATTACTCACCGTTTTGAGGTCCCAAAGCGATTTCTATGGTTGTCGAACCCCAAGGTGCGCTTACGTGTCGGTCATCAAATCTCAGAGTTTTGGATGATTATAGCCCGTTTCATGGACTATTACCCACCGTTTTGGGGTCCCTATGTGATTTCCACGACTAACAAACCCGAGGTGCGTTTATGTGTCAGTCATCAATACTCATAGTTTTGGCCAATTCTGGCCCGTTTCATGGACTATTACTCACTGTTTTGTGGTCCCGTTGTGATTTCCATGATTAACGAACCCCGGGGTGCGTTTACATGTCGGTCATCAACACTCACAGTTTTGTCCAATTCTGGCCCGTTTCTCGGACTATTACTCTCTATTTTGGGGTCCCTGAGTGATTTCCATGATTAACGAACCCCGATGTGCATTTACGTGACGACCATCAACATTCACAGTTTTGGCCGATTCTGGCCCATTTCGTGGACTATTACTCACTGTTTTGGGGTCCCGAAGTGATTTCCACGATTAACGAACCCCGGGGTGCATTTATGTGTCTGCCATCAACATTCAGAGTTTTGGCCGATTCTGGCCCGTTTCATCGACTATTACTCACTGTTTTGGGGTCCCAGAGTGATTTCCACGATTAAGGAACCCTGGGCTGCGTTTATCTGTCGGTCATCAACACTCGCAGATTTGGCCGATTCTGGCCCGTTTCATCGACTATTACTCACTGTTTTGGGGTCCCAGAGTGATTTCCACGATTAAGGAACCCTGGGCTGCGTTTATCTGTCGGTCATCAACACTCGCAGATTTGGCCGATTCTGGCCCGTTTCATCGACTATTACTCACTGTTTTGGGGTCCCAGAGTGATTTCCACGATTAAGGAACCCTGGGCTGCGTTTATCTGTCGGTCATCAACACTCGCAGATTTGGCCGATTCTGGCCCGTTTCATCGACTATTACTCACTGTTTTGGGGTCCCAGAGTGATTTCCACGATTAAGGAACCCTGGGCTGCGTTTATCTGTCGGTCATCAACACTCGCAGATTTGGCCGATTCTGGCCCGTTTCATCGACTATTACTCACTGTTTTGGGGTCCCAGAGTGATTTCCACGATTAAGGAACCCTGGGCTGCGTTTATCTGTCGGTCATCAACACTCGCAGATTTGGCCGATTCTGGCCCGTTTCATCGACTATTACTCACTGTTTTGGGGTCCCAGAGTGATTTCCACGATTAAGGAACCCTGGGCTGCGTTTATCTGTCGGTCATCAACACTCGCAGATTTGGCCGATTCTGGCCCGTTTCATCGACTATTACTCACTGTTTTGGGGTCCCAGAGTGATTTCCACGATTAAGGAACCCTGGGCTGCGTTTATCTGTCGGTCATCAACACTCGCAGATTTGGCCGATTCTGGCCCGTTTCATCGACTATTACTCACTGTTTTGGGGTCCCAGAGTGATTTCCACGATTAAGGAACCCTGGGCTGCGTTTATCTGTCGGTCATCAACACTCGCAGATTTGGCCGATTCTGGCCCGTTTCATCGACTATTACTCACTGTTTTGGGGTCCCGAAGTGATTTCCATGGTTGTCGAACCCCAAGGTGCGCTTACGTGTCGGTCATCAAATCTCAGAGTTTTGGATGATTATAGCCCGTTTCATGGACTCTTACCCACCGTTTTGGGGTCCCTATGTGATTTCCACGACTAACAAACCCGAGGTGCGTTTATGTGTCAGTCATCAATACTCATAGTTTTGGCCAATTCTGGCCCGTTTCATGGACTATTACTCACTGTTTTGTGGTCCCGTTGTGATTTCCATGATTAACGAACCCCGGGGTGCGTTTACATGTCGGTCATCAACACTCACAGTTTTGTCCAATTCTGGCCCGTTTCTCGGACTATTACTCTCTATTTTGGGGTCCCTGAGTGATTTCCATGATTAACGAACCCCGATGTGCATTTACGTGACGACCATCAACATTCACAGTTTTGGCCGATTCTGGCCCATTTCGTGGACTATTACTCACTGTTTTGGGGTCCCGAAGTGATTTCCACGATTAACGAACCCCGAGCGCATTTACATGTCAGTCATCAACACTCACAGTTTTGGTCGTTTCTAGCCTGTTTCTTGGACTATTGCACACTGTTTTGGGGTCCGGGAGTGATTTGCACGATTGACGAACCCCGGGGTGCATTTATGTGTCTGCCATCAACATTCAGAGTTTTGGCCGATTCTGGCCCGTTTCATCGACTATTACTCACTGTTTTGGGGTCCCGGAGTGATTTCCACGATTAACGAACCCCGGGGTGCGTTTACGTGTCGCTTATCTACACTCACAGTTTTGGCCGATTCTGGCCCGTTTCGTGGACAATTACTCACCGTTTTCGGGTGCCGAAGCGATTTCCATAGTTGTGAAATCCCAAGGTACGCTTACGTGTTGGTCATAAACACTCACAGTTTTGGCCGATTCTGGCCCGTTTCATGGACTATTACTCACCGTTATGGGGTTCCAAAGCGATTTCCATGGTTGTCGAACCCCAAGGTGCGCTTACGTGTCGGTCATCAAAACCGATAACTATGGCCGATTTTGTCCCGTTTCGTGGACTATTACTCACAGTTTTGGGGTCCTAGAGTGAAGTCCACCATTAACGAACCCCCAGGGTGTGTTTACGTGGTGGTCATCAACACTCACAGTTTTGGCCAATTCTGGCCCATTTCATGGACAATTACTCACTGCTTTGGGTCCTGGAGTGATTTCCACGATTAACGAATCCTGCGGTGCGTTTACGTGTCGGTCATCAACACTCGCGGGTTTGTCGATTATGCCCGTTTCATGGACTATTACCCGCTGTTTTGCGGTCCCAATGCAATTTCGATTGTTGTCGAACCCGAAGGTGTGCTTACGTGTTGGTCGTCAAGACTCGTAGTTTGGGCCGATTCTGACCCGTTTCTTGGACTATTACTCATTTTTTGGGTCCCGAAGTGGTTTCCACGATTGACGAACCCCGGGGTGCATTTACGTGTTGGTCGTCAACACTCAATATTTTGGCCGATTCTGGTGCGTTTCATGCACTATTACTCACAGCGATTTCCACGATTGACGATCCCCGGGATGCGTTTACGTGTCCATCGTCAACACTCGCAATTTAGGCCGATTCTGGCCCGTTTCGTGGACTATTACTCGCCGTTTGGGTTCCCGAAGCGATCTCCATGGTTATGAAACCCCAAGTTGCACTTATGTGTCGGTCATCAACATCACTGTTTGGGCCGATTCTTTCCCGTTTCGTGGACTATAACAAAACGTCTTGGGGTCCCGAAGCGATTTCCATAGTTGTTGAACCCCAAGGTGCGCTTATGTGTCGGTCATCAACACTCACAGTTTTGGCCGATTTTAGCCCATTTCTGGGTCCGGGAGTGATTTCCATGATTAACGAACCCCGGGCTGCATTTACGTGTCGGTCATCAACACTCATAGTTTTGGTCCGTTTTGTGGACTATTACTCACTGTTTTGGGGTCCCGAAGTGATTTCCACGATTAACGAACCCCGAGTAAGTTTACGTGTCGGTCATCAACACTCACAGTTTTGACCGATTCTGACCCGTTTTGTGGACTATTACTCACCGTTTTGGGGTCCCAAAGCGATTTCCATGGTTGTCGAATCCCAAGGTGCGATTATGTGTCGGTCATCAACACTCACAGTTTTGGCCGATTCTGGCCTGTTTCGTGGACTATTACTCACTGTTTTGGGGTCCCGCAGTGATTTCCACGATTAACGAACCCCGGGGTGCGTTTACGCGTCGGTCATTAACAGTCACAATTTTGGCCGATTTTGGCCCGTTTCGTGTACTATTACTCACTGTTTTGGGATCCCGAAGTGATTTCCACGATTAATAAACCCCAGGGCGCGTTTACATGTTGGTCATCAACACTCGCTGTTTTGGGGTCCTGGAGTGATGTCCACCATTAACGAACCCCCGTGGTACGTTTACGTGGTGGTCATCAACACTCACAGTTTTGGCCAATTCTGGCCCATTTCATGGACTATTACTCACTGTTTTGGGATCCCGGAGTGATTTACACGATTAACGAACCCCGGGGTGCGTTTACGTGTCAGTCATCCACACTCGCAGTTTTCTCGATTCTGACCCGTTTCATGGACTATTACTCACCGTTTTGTGGTCCCAAATCGATTTCCATGGTTGTCGAACCCCAAGGTGTGCATATGTGTTGCTCATCAAGACTCTGGCCTGTTTCGTGGAGTATTACTCACTGTTTTGGGGTCCCAGAGTGATTTCCACGATTAACGAACTCCTGGGTGCGTTTACGAGTTGGTCATCAACACTCACAGTTTTGGCCGATTCTGGCTCGTTTCATAAAGTATTACTCACTGTTTTGGTGTCCCCTAGTGATATTCCCGATTAACCAACCACGGGGTGCGTTTACCTGTCGGTCATCAAAACTCATAGGTTTGGCCGATTCAGGCCCGTTCCGTGGACTATTACTCACTATTTTGGGGTCCGAGGATGATCTCCACAATTATCAAACCCAGGGTGCATTTATGTGTCGGTCATCAACACTCACAGTTTTGGCCGATTATGTCCCGTTTCGTGGACTATTACTCACTATTTTGGGGTCCCGGAGTGATTTCCAAAATTAACGAACCCCGGGGTGCGTTTATGTGTCGGTCATCAACACTCACAATTTTAGCCGATTCTGGCCCGTTTCGTGGACTATAGCTCAATATTTTGGGGTCCCGGAGTGATTTCTATGATTAACGAACCCTGGGGTGCGTTTACGTGTCGGTCATGAACACTCACAGTTTTGGCCGATTCTGGCCCGTTTCGTGGACTATTACTCACCGTTTTGAGGTCCCAAAGCGATTTCCATGGTTGTCGAACCCCAAGGTGCGCTTACATGTCGGTCATCAACACTCACAGTTTTGGCCGATTTCAGCCCGTTTCCTGGACTATTACTCACTGTTTTGGGGTCCTGGAGTGATTTCCACGATTAACGAACCTCGGGGTGCGTTTACTTGTCGGCCGTCATCACTCATAGTTCTGGCCCGTTTCGTGGACTAATACTCACCGTTTTGGGGTACCGAAGTTATTTCCACGACTAACGAACCCGGGATGCGTTTACGTGTCAGTCATCAACACTCATAGTTTTGGCCAATTCTGGCCCATTTCATGGACTATTACTCACTTTTTTGGGGTCCCGGAGTGATTTCCACGATTAACGAACCCCGGGGTGCGTTTACCTGTCGGTCATCAACACTCACAGTTTTGTTCAATTCTGGCCCGTTTCATGGACTATTACTCACTAGTTTGGGGTCCCGGAGTGATTTCCACGTTTAATGAACCCCGGGGTGCGTTTACGTGTCGGTCATCAACACTCATAGTTTTGGCCAATTCTGGTTCCTTTCATGAGCTATTACTCAAAGTTTTGGGGTCTCGGACCGATTTCCACGATTAAGGAAACGAGGGTGCATTTACGTGTCGGTGATCAACACTCACAGTTTTGTTCAATTCTGGCCCGTTTCATGGACTATTACCCACTAGTTTGGGGTCCTGGAGTGATTTCCACGTTTAATGAACACCGGGGTGCGTTTACCATTCGTTCATCAACACTCACAGTTTTGGTCGATTTTGGCCCCTTTTGTGGACTATTACTCACTGTTTTGGGGTCCCTGAGTGATTTCCACAATTACCAAACCCCGGCGTGCGTTTACGTGTCGCTCATCAACACTCACAGTTTTGGCCAATTCTGGCCCGTTTCATGGACTATTACTCACTAGTTTGGGGTCCCGGAGTGATTTCCACGTTTAATGAACCCCGGGGTGCGTTTACGTGTCGGTCATCAACACTCATAGTTTTGGCCAATTCTGGTTCCTTTCATGAGCTATTACTCAAAGTTTTGGGGTCTCGGACCGATTTCCACGATTAAGGAAACGAGGGTGCATTTACGTGTCGGTGATCAACACTCACAGTTTTGTTCAATTCTGGCCCGTTTCATGGACTATTACCCACTAGTTTGGGGTCCTGGAGTGATTTCCACGTTTAATGAACACCGGGGTGCGTTTACCATTCGTTCATCAACACTCACAGTTTTGGTCGATTTTGGCCCCTTTTGTGGACTATTACTCACTGTTTTGGGGTCCCTGAGTGATTTCCACAATTACCAAACCCCGGCGTGCGTTTACGTGTCGCTCATCAACACTCACAGTTTTGGCCAATTCTGGCCCGTTTCGTGGGCAATTACTCAAAGTTTTGGGGTCTCGGAGTGATTTCCACGATTAACGAACCGAGGACGCGTTTACGTGTCGGTCATCAACACTCACAATTTTGGCCGATAGTTGCCCGTTTCATTGACTATTACTCACCGCTTTGGGGTCCCAAAGCGATTTCCGTAGTTGTCGAACCCCAAGGTGCGATTACGTGTCGGTCATCAATACCCACAGATTCTGTCCCGTTTCATGGACAATTACACACTGTTTTGAGGTCCCGGAGTGACTTACACGATTAACGAACCCCGGGGTGCGTTTACGTGTCGGTCATCAACACTCACATTATTGGCCGATTCTGGCCCGTTTCGTGGACTATTACTCACTATTTTGGGGCCCCAGAATGATTTCCGCAATTTAGGAACCCGGGGTGCGTTTACGTGTCGGTCATCAACACTCACAGTTTTGGTTGATTCTGGCCCGTTTCATGGAGTATTACTCACTGTTTTGGTGTCCCCTAGTGATTTCCACGATTAACGAATCCCAGGGTGCGTTTACCTGTCGGTCATCAACACTCATAGATTTGGCCGATTCTGGTCCCTTTCGGGGACTATTACTCACTATTTTGGGGTGCGAGAATGATTTCCACAATTAACGAACCCAGGGTGCGTTTACATGTCGGTCATCAACAATCACAGTTTTGGCCGATTCTGTCCCGTTTCGTGGACTATTACTCACTATTTTGGGGTCCCGGTGTAATTTCCACAATTAACGAACCCCGGGGTGCGTTTATCTGTCGGTCATCAACACTTAAAGTTTTGGCCAATTCTGGACCGTTTCATGGACTATTACTCACTATTTTGGGGCCCCCGAATGATTTCCACGATTAACGAACACGGGGATGCGCTTTTGTGTCGGTCATCAACACTCATAGTTTTGGTTAATTCTGGCCCTTTTCATGGACTATTACTCACTGTTTTGGGGTCCCGTAGTGATTTCCACGATTAACTAACCCCGGGGCGCGTTTACATGTCGGTCATCAACACTCACAGTTTTGTCTCGGACTATTACTCACTATTTTGGGATCCCGGTGTGATTTCCATGATAAACGAACCCCGGGGTGCATTTACGTGTCGGCCATCAACACTCATAGTTTTGGCCGATTCTGGCCCATTTCGTGGACTATTACTCACTGTTTTGGGGTCCCGAAGTGATTTCCACGATTAACGAACCCCGGGCGCATTTACGTGTCGGTCATCAACACTCACAGTTTTTGTCGTTTTTGGCCCGTTTCTTGGACTATTGCTCACTTTTGTGGGGTCCAGGAGTGATTTCCACGATTGACGAACCCCGGGGTGCATTTATGTGTCTACTATCAACATTCACAGTTTTGGCCGATTCTGGCCCGTTTCATCAACTATTACTCACTGTTTTGGGGTCCCAGAGTGATTTCCACGATTAACGAACCCCGGGGTGCGTTTACCTGTCGCTTATCTAGACTCACAGTTTTGGCCGATTCTGGCCCGATTCGTGGACTATTACTCACCGTTTTCGGGTACCGAAGCGATTTCCACAATGGTGAAACCCCAAGGTGCGCTTACGTGTTGGTCATCAACATTCACAGTTTTGGCCGATTCTGGCCCGTGTCGTGGACTATTACTCTCCATTTTGGGGTTCCAAAGCGAATATCATGGTTGTCGAACCCCAAGGTGCGCTTACGTGTCGGTCATAACCCATAGTTTTGGCCGATTTTGTCCCATTTCGTGGACTATTACTCACTGTTTTGGGGTCCTAGAGTGAACTCCACCATTAACGAACCCCCAGGGTGTGTTTACATGGTGGTCATCAACACTCACAGTTTTGGCCAATTCTGGCCCATTTCATGGACTATTACTCACTGTTTTGGGGTCCCGTAGTGATTTCCACGATTAACTAACCCCGGGGCGCGTTTACATGTCGGTCATCAACACTCACAGTTTTTGTCGTTTTTGGCCCGTTTCTTGGACTATTGCTCACTTTTGTGGGGTCCAGGAGTGATTTCCACGATTGACGAACCCCGGGGTGCGTTTACGTGTCGGTCATTAACACTCACAGTTTTGGCCGAATCTGGCCCGTATCATGGACTATTACTCACTGTTTTGGGGTCCCGTAGTGATTTCCACGATTAACTAACCCCGGGGCGCGTTTACATGTCGGTCATCAACACTCACAGTTTTTGTCGTTTTTGGCCCGTTTCTTGGACTATTGCTCACTTTTGTGGGGTCCAGGAGTGATTTCCACGATTGACGAACCCCGGGGTGCGTTTACGTGTCGGTCATTAACACTCACAGTTTTGGCCGAATCTGGCCCGTATCATGGACTATTACTCACTGTTTTGGGGTCCCGTAGTGATTTCCACGATTAACTAACCCCGGGGCGCGTTTACATGTCGGTCATCAACACTCACAGTTTTTGTCGTTTTTGGCCCGTTTCTTGGACTATTGCTCACTTTTGTGGGGTCCAGGAGTGATTTCCACGATTGACGAACCCCGGGGTGCGTTTACGTGTCGGTCATTAACACTCACAGTTTTGGCCGAATCTGGCCCGTATCATGGACTATTACTCACTGTTTTGGGGTCCCGTAGTGATTTCCACGATTAACTAACCCCGGGGCGCGTTTACATGTCGGTCATCAACACTCACAGTTTTTGTCGTTTTTGGCCCGTTTCTTGGACTATTGCTCACTTTTGTGGGGTCCAGGAGTGATTTCCACGATTGACGAACCCCGGGGTGCGTTTACGTGTCGGTCATTAACACTCACAGTTTTGGCCGAATCTGGCCCGTATCATGGACTATTACTCACTGTTTTGGGGTCCCGTAGTGATTTCCACGATTAACTAACCCCGGGGCGCGTTTACATGTCGGTCATCAACACTCACAGTTTTTGTCGTTTTTGGCCCGTTTCTTGGACTATTGCTCACTTTTGTGGGGTCCAGGAGTGATTTCCACGATTGACGAACCCCGGGGTGCGTTTACGTGTCGGTCATTAACACTCACAGTTTTGGCCGAATCTGGCCCGTATCATGGACTATTACTCACTGTTTTGGGGTCCCGTAGTGATTTCCACGATTAACTAACCCCGGGGCGCGTTTACATGTCGGTCATCAACACTCACAGTTTTTGTCGTTTTTGGCCCGTTTCTTGGACTATTGCTCACTTTTGTGGGGTCCAGGAGTGATTTCCACGATTGACGAACCCCGGGGTGCGTTTACGTGTCGGTCATTAACACTCACAGTTTTGGCCGAATCTGGCCCGTATCATGGACTATTACTCACTGTTTTGGGGTCCCGTAGTGATTTCCACGATTAACTAACCCCGGGGCGCGTTTACATGTCGGTCATCAACACTCACAGTTTTTGTCGTTTTTGGCCCGTTTCTTGGACTATTGCTCACTTTTGTGGGGTCCAGGAGTGATTTCCACGATTGACGAACCCCGGGGTGCGTTTACGTGTCGGTCATTAACACTCACAGTTTTGGCCGAATCTGGCCCGTATCATGGACTATTACTCACTGTTTTGGGGTCCCGTAGTGATTTCCACGATTAACTAACCCCGGGGCGCGTTTACATGTCGGTCATCAACACTCACAGTTTTTGTCGTTTTTGGCCCGTTTCTTGGACTATTGCTCACTTTTGTGGGGTCCAGGAGTGATTTCCACGATTGACGAACCCCGGGGTGCGTTTACGTGTCGGTCATTAACACTCACAGTTTTGGCCGAATCTGGCCCGTATCATGGACTATTACTCACTGTTTTGGGGTCCCGAAGTGATTTCCACGATTAACGAACCCCGGGCGCATTTACGTGTCGGTCATCAACACTCACAGTTTTTGTCGTATTTGGCCCGTTTCTTGGACTATTGCTCACTTTTGTGGGGTCCAGGAGTGATTTCCACGATTGACGAACCCCGGGGTGCATTTATGTGTCTACCATCAACATTCACAGTTTTGGCCGATTCTGGCCCGTTTCATCAACTATTACTCACTGTTTTGGGGTCCCAGAGTGATTTCCACGATTAACGAACCCCGGGGTGCGTTTACCTGTCGCTTATCTAGACTCACAGTTTTGGCCGATTCTGGCCCGATTCGTGGACTATTACTCACCGTTTTCGGGTACCGAAGCGATTTCCACAATGGTGAAACCCCAAGGTGCGCTTACGTGTTGGTCATCAACATTCACAGTTTTGGCCGATTCTGGCCCGTTTCGTGGACTATTACTCTCCATTTTGGGGTTCCAAAGCGAATATCATGGTTGTCGAACCCCAAGGTGCGCTTACGTGTCGGTCATAACCCATAGTTTTGGCCGATTTTGTCCCATTTCGTGGACTATTACTCACTGTTTTGGGGTCCTAGAGTGAACTCCACCATTAACGAACCCCCAGGGTGTGTTTACATGGTGGTCATCAACACTCACAGTTTTGGCCAATTCTGGCCCATTTCATGGACTATTACTCACTGTTTTGGGTCCTGGAGTGATTTCCAAGATTAACGAACCCCGGGCGCATTTACGTGTCGGCCATCAACACTCATAGTTTTGGCCGATTCTGGCCCGTTTCGTGGACTATTACTCTCCATTTTGGGGTTCCAAAGCGAATATCATGGTTGTCGAACCCCAAGGTGCGCTTACGTGTCGGTCATAACCCATAGTTTTGGCCGATTTTGTCCCATTTCGTGGACTATTACTCACTGTTTTGGGGTCCTAGAGTGAACTCCACCATTAACGAACCCCCAGGGTGTGTTTACATGGTGGTCATCAACACTCACAGTTTTGGCCAATTCTGGCCCATTTCATGGACTATTACTCACTGTTTTGGGTCCTGGAGTGATTTCCAAGATTAACGAACCCCGCGGTGCGTTTACGTGTCGGTCATCAACACTCGCGGGTTTGTCGATTATGCCTGTTTCATGGACTATTACTAGCCATTGTGTGGTTCCAATGCGATTTCCATTGTTGTCGAACCCGAATGTGTGCTTACGTGTTGGTCGTCAAGACTCGCAGTTTGTGCCGATTCTGACCCGATTCTTGGACTATTACTCATTTTGGGGTCCCGGAGTGGTTTCCACGATTGACGAACCCCGGGGTGCATTTACGTGTCGGTCATCAACACTCAATATTTTGGCCGATTCTTGTTCGTTTCATGCACTATTACTCAGCGCTTTGGGGTCCCACAACGATTTCCACGATTGACGATCCCCGGGATGCGTTTACGTGTCCATCGTCAACACTCGCAATTTTGGCCGATTCTGGCCCGTTTCGTGGACTATTACTCACCGTTTTGGGTTCCCGAAGCGATTTCCATGGTTATGAAACCCCAAGGTGCACTTACGTGTCGGTCATCAACATCGCAGTTTGGGCCGATTCTGTCCCGTTTCGTGGACAATAACTAACCGTCTTTTGGTCCCGAAGCGATTTCCATAGTTGTTGAACCCCAAGGTGCGCTTACGTGTCGGTCATCAACAGTCACAGTTTTGTCAAATTCTGGCCCGTTTCATGGACTATTACTCACTATTTTGGGGTCCGGGAGTGATTTCCACGGTAAACGAACCCCGGGGTGCGTTTACGTGTCGGTCATCAACACTAATAGTTTTGGTCTATTTTGGTCCGGTTTGTGGACTATTACTCACTGTTTTGGGGTCCCGAAGAGATGTCCATGCATAAAGAACCCCGGGGTGAATTTACGTGTCTGCCATCAACACTCACAGTTTTGGCCGATTCTGGCCCGTTTCGTGGACTATAACACACTATTTTGGGGTCCCAGAGTGATTTCCACGGTTAACGAACCCGGGGTGCGTTTACGTGTCGGTTATCAACACTCATAGTTTTGCCCGATTCTGGCCGGTTTCATGGACAATTATTCACTGTTTTGGGGTCCCAGAGTGATTTGCACGTTAACGAACCCCGGGGGTGCATTTACGTGTCGGTCATCAACACTCACAGTTTTGGCCGATTCTGGCCCGTTTCATGGACTATTACTCACCTTTTTGGGGTCTCAAAGCAATTTCCATGGTTGTCGAACCACAAGGTGCGCTTACGCGTCGGTCATTAGCACTCACTAGTTTGGCCGATTCTGGCGCGTTTCATGGAATATTACACAATGTTTTGGGGTCCCGGAGGAATTTCCTTGATTAACGAACCCGGGGGAGCGTTTATGTGTCGGTCATCAACACTCATTGTTTTGGCCGATCCTGGCCCGTTTCATGGACTATTACTCACTGTTTTGGGGTCTCGAAGTGATTTCCATAATTAACGAACCCCGGGGTGCGTTTACGTGTCGGTCATCAACACTCACAGTTTTGGCAATTATGGCCGGTTCGTGGACTATTACTCACTGTTTTGGGGTACCGGAGTGATTCCACGATTAAAGAACCGGAGGGTGCGTTTACGTGTCGGTAATCAACACTAACAGTTTTGCCCAATTCTGGCCTGTTTCGTGGACTATAGCTCACTATTCTGGGGTCCCGGAGTGATTTTTATGATTAACGAACCCCGTGGTGCGTTTACGTGTCGGTCATTAACACTCACAGTTTTGGCCGAATCTGGCCCGTATCATGGACTATTACTCACTGTTTTGGGGTCCCAGAGTGATTTCCACGATTAACGAACCCTGGGGTGCGTTTATGTGTCAGTCATAACCACTCACCGTTTTGGCCGACTTTGGCCCGTTTCGTGGACTATTACTTACTGTTTTGGGGTCCCGGAGTGATTTCCATGATTACCGAACTCCGGGCTACGTTTACGTGTCGCTCATCAACACTAACAGTTTTGGCCGATTCTGGCCCGTTTCATGGACTATTACTCAAAGTTTTGGGGTCTCGGAGTGATTTCCACGATTAACGAACCCAGGGTGCGTTTACGTGTCGGTCATCAACACTCACAATTTGGCCGATAGTTGCCCGTTTCATGGACTATTACTCACCGTTTTGGGGTCCCAAAGCGATTTCCATGGTTGTCGAACCCCAAGGTGCGATTACGTGTCAGTCATCAACACTCACAGATTCTGGCCCATTTCATGGACTATTACACACTGTTTTGAGGTCCCCGAGTTACACGATTAACGAACCCCGGGGTGCGTTTACGTGTCGGTCATCAACACTCACATTTTTGGGCGATTTTCACGATTAACGAACCCCGGGGTGCGTTTACCTGTCGATCATCAACACTCACTATTTTGGGGTCCGAGAATGATTTCCACAATTATCAAACCCGGGGTGCATTTACGTGTCGGTCATCAACATTCACAGTTTTGGCCGATTCTGTCCCGTTTCGTGGACTATTACTCACTATTTGGGGTCCCGGAGTGATTTCCAAAATTAACGAACCCCGGGGTGCGTTTGTGTGTCGGTCATCAACACTTCAAGTTTTGGCCAATTCTGGCCCGTTTCATGGACTATTATTCACTATTTTGGGGTCCCGAAATGATTTCCACGATTAACAAACCCCGGGGTGCGTTTATGTGTCGATCATGAATACTCGCAGTTTTGGCCGATTCTGGCCCGTTTCATGGACTATTACTCACAGTTTTGAGGTCCCAAAGCGATTTCCATGGTTGTCGAACCCCAAGGTGCGCTTACGTGTCGGTCATCAACACTCACAGTTTTGGCCGATTTTAGCCCATTTCCTGGACTATTATTCACTGTTTTGGGGTCCCGGAGTGATTTCCACGATTAACGAACCCCGGGGTGCGTTTACGTGTCGGCTGTCATCACTCACAGTTATGTCCCGTTTCATGGACTATTACTCACCGTTTTGGGGTCCCGAAGTTATTTCCACGACTAACGAACCCGGGGTGCGTTTACGTGTCGGTCATCAACACTCATAGTTTTGGCCAATTCTGGCCCATTTCATGGACTATTACTCACTTTTTTGGGGTCCCGGAGTGATTTCCACGATTAACGAACCCCGGGGTGCGTTTACCTGTCGGTCATCAACACTCACAGTTTTGTTCAATTCTGGCCCGTTTCATGGACTATTACTCACTAGTTTGGGGTCCTGGAGTGATTTCCACGTTTAATGAACCCCGGGGTGCGTTTACGTGTCGGTCATCAACACTCACAGTTTTGGCCAATTCTGGCCCGTTTCATGGGCTATTACTCAAAGTTTTGGGGTCTCGGAGTGATTTCCTTGATTAACGAACCGAGGGTGCATTTACGTGTCGGTCATCAACACTCACAGTTTTGTTCAATTCTGGCCCGTTTCATGGACTATTACTCACTGGTTTGGGGTCCTGGAGTGATTTCCACGATTAACGAACCCCGGGGTGCGGTTACCTGTCGGTCATCAACACTCACAGTTTTGTTCAATTCTGGCCCGTTTCATGGACTATTACTCACCGTTTTGGGGTCCCAAAGCGATTTCCATGGTTGTCGAACCCTAAGGTGCGCTTACGTGTCGGTCATCAACACTCACAGTTTTGGCCAATTCTGGCCCATTTCATGGACTATTACTCACTGTTGTGGGGTCCCAGAGTGATTTCCACGATTAACGAACCCCGGGGTGCGGTTACCTGTCGGTCATCAACACTCACAGTTTTGTTCAATTCTGGCCCGTTTCATGGACTATTACTCACCGTTTTGGGGTCCCAAAGCGATTTCCATGGTTGTCGAACCCTAAGGTGCGCTTACGTGTCGGTCATCAACACTCACAGTTTTGGCCAATTCTGGCCCATTTCATGGACTATTACTCACTGTTGTGGGGTCCCAGAGTGATTTCCACGATTAACGAACCCCGGGGTGCGGTTACCTGTCGGTCATCAACACTCACAGTTTTGTTCAATTCTGGCCCGTTTCATGGACTATTACCCACTAGTTTGGGGTCTCAGAGTGATTTCCACGTTTAATGAACCCCGGGGTGCGTTTACCATTCGTTCATCAACACTCACAGTTTTGGTTGATTTCGGCCCCTTTTGTGGACTATCATTCCCTTTTTTGGGGTCCCGGAGTGATTCCCACAATTACCAAACCCGGCGTGCGTTTACGTGTCGCTCATCAACACTCACAGTTTTGGCCAATTCTGGCCCGTTTCATGGGCTATTACTCAAAGTTTTGGGGTCTCGGAGTGATTTCCACGATTAACGAACCGAGGGTGCGTTTACGTGTCGGTCATCAACACTGACAATTTTGGCCGATAGTTGCCCGTTTCATGGACTATTACTCACCGTTTTGGGGTCCCAAAGCGATTTCCATAGTTGTCGAACCCCAAGGTGCGATTACGTGTTGGTCATCAATACCCACAGATTCTGGACCGTTTCATGGACAATTACACACTGTTTTGAGGTCCCGGAGTGACTTACACGATTAACGAATCCCGGGGTGCGTTTACGTGTCGGTCATCAACACTCACATTTTTGGCCGATTCTGGCCCGTTTCGTGGACTATTACTCACTATTTTGGGGTCCCAGAATGATTTCCACAATTTAGGAACCCGGGGTGCGTTTACGTGTCGGTCATCAACACTCACAGTTTTGGTTGATTCTGGCCCGTTTCATGGAGTATTACTCACTCTTTTCGTGTCTCCTGGTGATTTCCACGATTAACGAACCCCAGGGTGCGTTTACGTGTCAGTCATCAACACTCATAGTTTTGGCCGATTCTGGTCCCTTCCGGGGACTATTACTCACTATTTTGGGGTCCGAGAATGATTTCCACAATTAACGAACCCAGGGTGCGTTTACATGTCGGTCATCAACAATCACAGTTTTGGCCGATTCTGTCCCGTTTCGTGGACTATTACTCACTATATTGGTGTCCCGGTGTGATTTCCACAATTAACGAAACCCGGGGTGCGTTTATCTGTCGGTCGTCAACACTTAAAGTTTTGGCCAATTCTGGACCGTTTCGTGGACAATTACTAACAATTTTGGGGTCCTGAAATGATTTCCACGATTAATGAACCCCGGGGTGCGTTTATGTGTCGGTCATGTACACTCACAGTTTTGGCCGATTCTGGCCCGTTTCCTGGACTATTACTCACTGTTTTGAGGTCCCAAAGCGATTTCCATGGTTGTCGAACCCCAAGGTGCGCTTATGTGTCGGTCATCATCACTCACAATTTTGGCCGATTTTAGCCCATTTCTGGACTTACTCACTGTTTTGGGGTCCCGGAGTGATTTCCACGATTAACGAACCCTGGGGTGCGTTTACGTGTCGGCCGTCAACACTCATAGTTTTGGAAGATTCTGGCCTGTTTCGTGGACTAGTACTCACCGTTTTGGGGTCCCGAAGTGATTTCCACGACTAACGAACACCGGGTGCATTCACGTGTCGGTCATCAATACTCTTAGTTTTGGCCAATTCTGGCCCGTTTCATGGATTATTACTCACTGTTTTGGGGTCCCGGAGTGGTTTCCACGATTAACGAACCCCGGGGTGCGTTTACGTGCCGGTCATCAACACTCACAGTTTTGTCCAATTCTGGCCCGTTACATGGACTGTTACTCACTATTTTGGGGTCCGAGAATGATTTCCACAATTAACGAACCCGGGGTGCGTTTAGGTGTCGATCAT
>LR880969.1:2906792-2926852 GCA_904067115.1 Aegilops sharonensis | reverse complement strand
ATTAACGAACCCCGGGATGCGTTTATGTGTCGGTCATGAACACTCAAAGTTCTGGCCAATTCTGGCCCGTTTCATGGACTATTACTCACTATTTTGGGGTCCCCGAATGATTTCCACGATTAACGGACCCCGGGTTGTGCTTTTGTGTCGGTCATCAACACTCATAGTTTTGGTTAATTCTGGCCCGTTTCATGGACTATTACTCACTATTTTGGGGTCCCGGAGTGATTTCCACAATTAACGAACCCCGGGGTGCGTTTACATGTCGGTCATCAACACTCACAGTTTTGTCCAATTCTGGCCCGTTTCTCGGACTATTACTCACTATTTTGGGGAGTCCCGGAGTGATTTCCATGATTAACGAACCCAGGGGTGCATTTACGTGTCGGCCATCAACACTCACAGTTTTGGCCGATTCTGGCCCATTTCATGGACTATTACTCACTGTTTTGGGGTCCCGAAGTGATTTCCACGATTAACGAACCCCGGGCGCATTTACGTGTCGGTCATCAACACTCACAGTTTTGGTCATTTCTGGCCCGTTTCTTGGACTATTGCTCACTATTGTGGGGTCCGGTAGTGATTTCCACGATTGACGAACCCCGGGGTGCATTTATGTGCCTGCCATATACATTCACAATTTTGGCCGATTCTGGCCCGTTTCATCAACTATTTCTCACTGTTTTGGGGTCCCGGAGTGATTTCCACGATTAAGGAACCCCGGGGTGCGTTTACGTGTCGCTTATCTACACTCACAGTTTTGGCCGATTCTGGCCCAATTCGTGGACTATTAATCACCGTTTTCGGGTATCGAAGCGATTTCCACAATTCTGAAACCCCAAGGTACGCTTACGTGTTGGTCATCAACATTCACAGTTTTGGCCGATTTTGTCCCGTTTCGTGGACTATTACTCACTGTTTTGGCGTCCTTGAGTGAAGTCCACCATTAACGAACCCCCAGGGTGTGTTTACGTGGTGGTCATCGACACTCACAGTTTTGGCCAATTCTGGCCCATTTCATGGACTATTACTCACTGTTTTGGGTCCTGGAGTGATTTCCACGATTAACGAACCCCGCGGTGCGTTTATGTGTCGGTCATCAACACTCGCGGGTTTGTCGATTATGCCCGTTTCATGGACTATTACTCGCCATTTTGTGGTCCCAATGCAATTTCCATTGTTGTCGAACCCGAAGGTGTGCTTACGTGTTGGTCGTCAAGACTCGCAGTTTGGGCCGATTCTGACCCGTTTCTTGGACTATTACTCATTTTTGGGGTCCCGAAGTGGTTTCCACGATTGACGAACCCCGGGTGCATTTACGTGTCGGTCATCAACACTCAATATTTTGGCCGATTCTTGTTCGTTTGATGCAGTATTACTCAGCATTTTGGGGTCCCACAGCGATTTCCATGATTGACGATCCCCGGGATGCGTTTACGTGTCCATCGTCAACACTCACAATTTTGGCCGATTCTGGCCAGTTTCGTGGACTATTACTCACCGTTTTGGGTTCCCGAAGCGATTTCCATGGTTATGAAACCCCAAGGTGCACTTACGCGTCGGTCATCAACATCGCAGTTTGGGCCGATTCTGTCATGTTTCGTGGACTATAACTAACCGTCTTGGGGTCCCGAAGCGATTTCCATAGTTGTTGAACCCCAAGGTGCGCTTACGTGTCGGTCATCAACACTCACAGTTTTGTTAAATTCTGGCCCGTATCATGGACTATTACTTACTATTTTGGGGTCCGGGAGTGATTTCCACGATTAACGAACCCCGGGGTGCGTTTATGTGTCGGTCATCAACACTCATAGTTTTGGTCTATTTTGGTCCGGTTTGTGGACTATTACTCACTATTTTGGGGTCCCGAAGAGATGTCCACGCTTAAAGAACCCCGGGGTGAATTTACGTGCCTGCCATCAACACTCACAGTTTTGGCCGATTCTGGCCCGTTTCGTGGACTATAACACACTATTTTGGGGTCCCGGAGTGATTTCCATGGTTGACGAACCCGGGGTGCGTTTACGTGTCGCTTAACAACACTCATAGTTTTGCCCGATTCTGGCCCGTTTCATGGACAATTATTCACTGTTTTGGGGTCACGGAGTGATTTCCACGATTAACGAACCCCGGGGTGCGTTTACGTGTTGGTCATCAACACTCACAATTTTGGCCGATTCTGGCCCGTTTCATGGACTATTACTCACCTTTTTGGGGTCTCAAAGCAATTTCCATGGTTGTCGAACCACAAGGTGAGCTTACGTATCGGTCATTAGCACTCACTAGTTTGGCCGATTCTGGCGCGTTTCATGGAATATTACACAATGTTTTGGGGTCCCGGAGTAATTTCCATGATTAACGAACCCGAGGGAGCGTTTATGTGTCGGTCATCAACACTCACAGTTTTGCCCGATCCTGGCCCGTTTCATGGACTATTACTCACTGTTTTCGGGCCTCCAAGTGATTTCCACGATTAACGAACCCCGGGGTGCGTTTACGTGTCGGTCATCAACACTCACAGTTTTGGCAACTATGGTCGGTTCGTGGACTATTACTCACTGTTTTGGGCTACCGGAGTGATTTCCACGATTAAAGAACCGGAGGGTGCGTTTACGTGTCGGTAATCAACACTCACAGTTTTGCCCAATTTTGGCCCTTTTCATGGACTATAGCTCACTATTCTGGGGTCCCGGAGTGATTTCTATAATTAACGAACCCCGTGGTGCGTTTACGTGTCGGTCATTAATACTCTTAGTTTTCGCCGAATCTGGCCCGTTTCATGGACTATTACTCACTGTTTTGGGGTCCCAGAATGATTTCCATGATTAACGAACCCCAGGGTGCATTTACGTGTCGGCCATCAACACTCACAGTTTTGGCCGAATCTGGCCCGTTTCATGGACTATTACTCACTGTTTTGGGGTCCCAGAGTGATTTCCACGATTAATGAATCCCGGGGTGCGTTTACGTGTCAGTCATCAACACTCACCGTTTTGGCCGATTTTGGCCCGTTTCGTGGACTATTACTTACTGTTTTCGGGTCCCGGAGTGATTTCCATGATTACCGAACCCCGGGCTGCGTTTACGTGTCGCTCGTCAACACTCACAGTTTTGGCCGATTCTAGCCCGTTTCATGGACTATTACTCACCTTCTTGGGGTCTCAAAGTAATTTCCATGGTTGTCGAACCACAAGGCGCGCTTTCGTGTCGGTCATTAGCACTCACTAGTTTGGCCGATTCTGGCGCGTTTCATGGAATATTACACAATGTTTTGGGGTCCCGGAGTAATTTCCATGATTAACGAACCCGGGGGAGCGTTTATGTGTCGGTCATCAACACTCATTGTTTTGGCCGATCCTGGCCCGTTTCATGGACTATTACTCACTGTTTTGGGGTCTCGAAGTGATTTCTACAATTAACGAACCCCGGGGAGCGTTTACGTGTCGGTCATCAACACTCACAGTTTTGGAAATTATGGCTGGTTCGTGGACTATTACTCATTGTTTTGGGGTACCGGAGTGATTCCACGATTAAAGAACCGGAGGGTGCGTTTACGTGTCGGTAATCAACACTCACAGTTTTGCCCAATTCTGGCCTGTTTCGTGGACTATAGCTCACTATTCTGGGCTCCCGGAGTGATTTCTATGATTAACGAACCCCGTGGTGCGTTTACGTGTCGGTCATTAACACTCACAGTTTTGGCCAAATCTGGCCCGTTTCATGGACTATTACTCACTGTTTTGGGGTCCCAGAGTGATTTCCACGATTAACGAACCCTGGGGTGCGTTTACGTGTCAGTCATAACCACTCACCGTTTTGGCCGATTTTGGCCCGTTTCGTGGACTATTACTTACTGTTTTGGGGTCCCGGAGTGATTTCCATGATTACCGAACTCCGGGCTACGTTTACGTGTCGCTCATCAACACTAACAGTTTTGGCCGATTCTGGCCCGTTTCGTGGACTATTATTCAAAGTTTTGGGGTCTCAGAGTGATTTCCACGATTAACGAACCCAGGGTGCGTTTACATGTCGGTCATGAACACTCACAATTTTGGCCGATAGTTGCCCGTTTCATGGACTATTACTCACCGTTTTTGGGTCCCAAAGCGATCATGGTTGTCGAACCTCAAGGTGCGATTAGGTGTCAGTCTACAACACTCACAGATTTTGGCCCATTTCATGGACTATTACACACTGTTTTGAGGTCCCAGAGTGATTTACACTATTAACGAACCCCGGGGTGCGTTTACGTCTCGGTCATCAACACTCACATTTTTGGCCGATTCTGACCCGTTTCGTGGACTATTACTCACTATTTTGGGGTCCCAGAGTGATTTCCACAATTGACGAAACCGGAATGCGTTTACGTGTCGGTCATCAACACTAACAGCTTTGGCTGACTCTGGCTCGTTTCATGGAGTATTACTCATTGTTTTGGTGTCCTCTAGTGATTTTCACGATTAACGAACCCGGGGGTGCTTTACCTGTCGGTCATCAACACTCACAGTTTTGGCCAATTCTGGCCCGTTTCGGGGACTATTACTCACTATTTTGGGGTCCGAGAATGATTTCCACAATTATCAAACCGGGGGTGCATTTACGTGTCGGTCATCAACACTCACAGTTTTGGCCGATTCTGTCCCGTTTCGTGGACTATAACTCACTATTTGGGGTCCCGGAGTGATTTCCAAAATTAACGAACCCCGGGGTGCGTTTATGTGTCGGTCATCAACACTTCAAGTTTTGGCCAATTCTGGCCCGTTTCATGGACTATCACTCACTATTTTGGGGTCCCGAAATGATTTCCACGATTAACAAACCCTGGGGTGCGTTTATGTGTCGATCATGAATACTCACAGTTTTGGCTGATTCTGGCCCGTTTCATGGACTATTACTCGCTATTTTGGGGTCCCCGAATGATTTCCACGATTAACAAACCCCGGGTTGCATTTATGTGTCGGTCATGAACACTCACATTCTGGCCCGTTTCATGGACTATTACTCACCGTTTTGAGGTCCCAAAGCGATTTCCATGGTTGTCGAACCCCAAGGTGCGCTTACGTGTCGGTCATCAAATCTCAGAGTTTTGGATGATTTTAGCCCGTTTCCTGGACTATTACTCACTGTTTTGGGGTCCCGGAGTGATTTCCACGATTAACGAACCCAGGGATGTGTTTATATGTCGGCCATCAACACTCACAGTTTTGGTCGATTCTGGCCCGTTTCGTGGACTATTACCCACCGTTTTGGGGTCCCTATGTGATTTCCACGACTAACAAACCCGAGGTGCGTTTATGTGTCGGTCATCAATACTCATAGTTTTGGCCAATTCTGGCCCGTTTCATGGACTATTACTCACTGTTTTGTGGTCCCGTTGTGATTTCCATGATTAACGAACCCCGGGGTGCGTTTACATGTCGGTCATCAACACTCACAGTTTTGTCCAATTCTGGCCCGTTTCTCGGACTATTACTCTCTATTTTGGGGTCCCTGAGTGATTTCCATGATTAACGAACCCCGGTGTGCATTTACGTGACGGCCATCAACACTCACAGATTTGGCCGATTCTGGCCCATTTCGTGGACTATTACTCACTGTTTTGGGGTCCCGAAGTGATTTCGACGATTAACGAACCCCGGGCGCATTTACGTGTCAGTCATCACCACTCACAGTTTTGGTCGTTTCTAGCCTGTTTCTTGGACTATTGCTCACTGTTTTGGGGTCCGGGAGTGATTTCCACGATTGACGAACCCCGGGGTGCATTTATGTGTCTGCCATCAACATTCAGAGTTTTGGCCGATTCTGGCCCGTTTCATCGACTATTACTCACTGTTTACGTGTCGCTTATCTACACTCACAGTTTTGGCCGATTCTGGCCCGTTTCGTGGACTATTACTCACCGTTTTCGGGAACCGAAGCGATTTCCGTAGTTGTGAAATTCCAAGGTACGCTTACGTGTTGGTCATCAACACTCACAGTTTTGGCCGATTCTGACCCGTTTCGTGGACTATTACTCACCGTTTTGGGGTTCCAAAGCGATTTCCATGGTTGTCGAACCCCAAGGTGCGCTTACGTGTCGGTCATCAAAACGCATAGCTCTGGCCGATTTTGTCCCGTTTCGTGGACTATTATTCATAGTTTTGGGGTCCTAGAGTGAAGTCCACCATTAACGAATCCCCAGGGTGTGTTTACGTGGTGGTCATCAACACTCATAGTTTTGGCCAATTCTGGCCCATTTCATGGACTATTACTCACTGTTTTGGGTCCTGGAGTGATTTCCACGATTAACGAATCCTGCGGTGCGTTTACGTGTCGGTCATCAACACTCGCGGGTTTGTCGATTATGCCCGTTTCATGGACTATTACCCGCTGTTTTGCGGTCCCAATGCGATTTCAATTGTTGTCGAACCCGAAGGTGTGCTTACGTGTTGTTCGTCAAGACTCGTAGTTTGGGCCGATTCTGACCCGTTTCTTGGACTATTACTCATTTTTTGGGGCCCGAAGTGGTTTCCACGATTGACGAACCCCGGGGTGCATTTACGTGTTGGTCATCAACACTCAATATTTTGGCCGATTCTGGTGCGTTTCATGCACTATTACTGACAGCGATTTCCACGAGTGACGATCCCCGGAATGCGTTTACGTGTCCATCGTCAACAGTCGCAATTTTGGCCATTCTGGCCCGTTTCGTGGACTATTACTCGCCGTTTTGGGTTCCCGAAGCGATCTCCATGGTTATGAAGCCCCAAGGTGCACTTACGTGTCGGTAATCAACATCACTGTTTGGGCCGATTCTTTCCCGTTTCGTGGACTATAACAAAACGTCTTGGGGTCCCGAAGCGATTTCCATAGTTATTGAACCCCAAGGTGCACTTACGTGTCGGTCATCAACTCTCACGGTTTTGTCAAATTCTGGCCCGTTTCGTGGACTATTACTCACTGTTTTGGGGTCCGGGGGTGATTTCCATGATTAACGAACCCCGGGGTGCATTTACGTGTCGGTCATCAACACTCATAGTTTTGGTCCGTTTTGTGGACTATTACTCACTGTTTTGGGGTCCCGAAGTGATTTCCACGATTAACGAACCGCGAGTGCGTTTACGTGTCGGTCATCAACACTCACAGTTTTGACCGATTCTGGCCTGTTTTGAGGACTATTACTCACCGTTTTGGGGTCCCAAAGCGATTTCCATGGTTGTCGAATCCCAAGGTGCGATTATGTGTCGGTCATCAACACTCACAGTTTTGGCCGACTCTGGCCTGTTTCATGGACTATTACTCACTGTTTTGGGGTCCCGCAGTGATTTCCACGATTAACGAACCCCGGGGTGCGTTTACGCGTCGGTCATTAACACTCACAATTTTGGCCGATTTTGGCCCGTTTCGTGTACTANTAGTTTTGGTCCGTTTTGTGGACTATTACTCACTGTTTTGGGGTCCCGAAGTGATTTCCACGATTAACGAACCGCGAGTGCGTTTACGTGTCGGTCATCAACACTCACAGTTTTGACCGATTCTGGCCTGTTTTGAGGACTATTACTCACCGTTTTGGGGTCCCAAAGCGATTTCCATGGTTGTCGAATCCCAAGGTGCGATTATGTGTCGGTCATCAACACTCACAGTTTTGGCCGACTCTGGCCTGTTTCATGGACTATTACTCACTGTTTTGGGGTCCCGCAGTGATTTCCACGATTAACGAACCCCGGGGTGCGTTTACGCGTCGGTCATTAACACTCACAATTTTGGCCGATTTTGGCCCGTTTCGTGTACTATTACTCACTGTTTTGGGATCCCGAAGTGATTTCCACGATTAATAAACCCCAGGGCGCGTTTACATGTCGGTCATCAACACTCGCTGTTTTGGGGTCCACCATTAACGAACCCCCGTGGTACGTTTACGTGGTGGTCATCAACACTCACAGTTTTGGCCAATTCTGGCCCATTTCATGGACTATTACTCACTGTTTTGGGATCCCAGAGTGATTTCCACGATTAACGAACCCCGGGGTGCGTTTACGTGTCAGTCATCCACACTCGCAGTTTTCTCGATTCTGACCCGTTTCGTGGACTATTACTCACCGTTTTGTGGTCCCAAATCGATTTCCATGGTTGTCGAACCCCAAGGTGTGCATATGTGTTGCTCATCAAGACTCTGGCCTGTTTCGTGGAGTATTACTCACTATTTTGGGGTCCCGGAGTGATTTCCATGATTAACGAACTCCTGGGTGCGTTTACGAGTTGGTGATCAACACTCACATCTTTGGCCAATCGTTTCATGGACTATTACTCACCATTTTGGGGGTCCCACAACGATTTACATGGTTGTCGAACCCCAAGGTGCGCTTACGTGTCGGCCAAAACTGTGGGTGTTGATGACTGACACGTAAGCGCACCTTGGGGTTGGACAAGCATGTAAATCGTTGTGGGACCCTAAAACGGTGAGTAATAGTCCACGAAACGGGCCAAAATCAACCAAAATTGTGAATGTTGATGACTGACACGTAAGCGTACCTTGGGGTTTCACAACTATGGAAATCGCTTCGGTACACCAAAACGGTGAGTAATAGTGCACGAAAAAACGGGCCAGAATCGGCCAAAACTGTGAGTATTGTTGAGTGACACGTAAACGCACCCCGGGGTTCGTTAATCATGGAAATCACTCCGGGACCCCAAAAAGTGAGTAATACTCAATGAAATGGCCCAGAATCGGCCAAAACTGTGAGTGTTGATGGCAGACACGTAAACGCACCCTAGGGTTCGTTAATCGTGGAAATCACTCCGGGACCCCAAAACAGTGAGTAATAGTCCACATAACGGGCCAAAATCGGTCAAAACTATGTTTATCAACGACACGTAGGCGCAACTTGGGTTTTGACAACCATGGAAATCGCTTTGGGACCCCAAAACGGTGAGTAATAGTCCACGAAACGGGCCAGAATCGGCCAAAACTGTGAGTGTTGATGACCGACACATAAACGCACCCCAGGGTTCATTAATCGTGGAAGTCACTCTGGGACCCCAAAACAGTGAGTAATAGTCCAAGAAATGGGCCAGAATTGGCCAAAGCTGTGAGTGTTGATGACCAAAATCTAAACGCACCCGGGGTTCGTTAATTGTGGAAATCACTCCGGGACCCCAAAACAGTGAGTGTAGATACGTAAACGTACCCCGCGGCTTGTTAATTGTGGAAATCACTCTGGGACCCCAAAACAGTGAGCAATAGTCCACAAATGGGCCAAAATCATCCAAAACAATGAGTGTCAAGGACCGACACATAAACGCACCCCGGGGTTCGTTAATCGAGGAAATCAGTCCGGGACCCCAAAACAGTGAGTAATAGTCCACGAAACGGGCCAGAATTGGACAAAATTGTGCGTGTTGATGATCGACACGTAAGCGCACCTTGGGTTCAACAACTATGGAAACCGCTTCGGGACCCCAAATCCATGAGTAATAGTCCAGGAAACGGGCCAAAATCAGCCCAAACTGCGATGTTGATGACCGACACGTAATCGAACGTTGGGGTTTCACAACCATGGAAATCGCTTTGGAACCCCAAAACGACGAGTAATAGTCCATGAAACGGGCCAGAATCGTCCAAAACTGTGGGTGTTGATGACCGACACGTAAGCGTAACTTGGGGTTTCACAACTATGGAAATCGCTTCGGTACCTGAGAAGAGTGACTAATTGTCCACGAAACAGGCAAGAATCGGCCAAAACAGTGAGTGTTGATAAGCGATACGTAAACGCACCCCGGGGTTCGTTAATCGTGGAGATCACTCCGGAACACCAACACAGTGAGTAATAGTCCACAAAAGGGGCCAAAATCGACCAAAACTGTGAGTGTTGATGACTGACACGTAAACGCACCACGGGGTTCGTTAATCGTGGATATCACTCCGGGACCCCAAAACCGTGAGTAATAGTCCATGAAACGGGCCAGAATCGACAAAACCGCGAGTGTTGATGACCAACACGTAAACGCACCCGGGGTTTGTCAATCGTGGAAATCACTCCGCGACCCCAAAACAGTGAGTACTAGTCCAAGCAACGGGCCGGAATCGGACAAAATTGCAAGTGTTGACGACGGACACGTAAAAGCATTCCGTGGATCGTCAATCGTGGAAATCGCTGTGGGGCCCCAAAACTCTGAATAATAGTGCATGAAACGGGCCAGAATCGGCCAAAACTGTGAGTGTTAATAACCGGCACATAAACGCAGCCTGGGGTTCATTAATCGTGGAAATCACTCCGAGACCCCAAAACTGAGTAATAGCCCAAGAAACGGGCCAGAATCCGCCCAAACTGCGAGTCTTGATGACCAACACATAAGCACACCTTGGGTTTCGACAACCATGGAAATCGCTTTGCGAGCTCAAAACGGTGAGTAATAGTCCACGAAACGGGCCAGAATCGGCCAGAACTGTGAGTGTTCATGACCAACACATAAACGCATCTCGGGGTTCGTTAATCCTGGAAATCACTCCGGGCCCCCAAAATAGTGAGTAATAGTCCATGAAACGGGCCAAAATTGGCCAAAACTTTGAGTGTTGATGACCGAACATAAACGCACCCCGGGGTTCGCTAATTGTGGAAAACACTCCGGGACCCCAAAATAGTGAGTAACAGTCCACGAAACGGGACAGAGTCGGCCAAAACCGTGAGTGTTGATGACCGACACGTAAACGCACCCCGGGTTCGTTAATTGTGGAAATCATTCTCGGACCCAAAATAGTGAGTAATAGTCCATGAAACGGGCCAGAATTGGACAAAAATATGAGTGTTGATGACCGACCTGTAAACGCACCCCAGGGTTCGTTAATCGTGGAAATCACTCCGGGACCCGAAAACAGTAAGTAATAGTCCATGAAACAAGCAAGAATTGGCTAAAACTATGAGTGTTGATGACCGACACGTAAACGCACCCCGGGTTTGTTAGTCGTTTAAATCACTTCGGGACCCCAAAACGGTGAGTAATAGTCCACAAAACGGGCCAGAATCGGCCAAAACTGTGAGTGTTGATGGCCGACATGTAATCGCACCCTGGGGTTCGTTAATCGTGGAAATCACTCCGGGACCCCAAAACAGTGAGTAATAGTCTAGGAAACGGGCTAAAATCAACAAAACTGTGAGTGTTGATGACCGACACGTAAGCGCACCTTAGGGTTCGACAACCATGGAAATCGCTTTGGTACCTCAAAACGGTGAGTAATAGTCCATGAAACGGGCCAGAATCGGCCAAAACTGTGAGTGTTCATGACCGACATATAAACGCACCCCCAGGGTTCGTTAATCGTGGAAATCATTTTGTACCCCAAAATAGTGAGTAATAGTCCACAAAGCGGGCCAGAATTGGCCAAAACTTCGAGTGTAGATGACCGACACATAAACGCACCCCGAGGTTCGTTAATTGTGGAAATCACTCCGGGACCCCAAAATAGTGAGTAATAGTCCCTGAAACAGGCCAGAATCGGCCAAAACTATGAGTGTTGACGACCGACAGGTAAACGCACCCCGGGGTTCGTTAATCGTGGAAATCACCAGGGGACACCAAAATATTGAGTAATACTCAACGAAACGGGCAAGAATCGGCCAAAACTATGAGTGTTGATGACCGACACGTAAATGCACCCCGAGTTCGTTAATTGTGGAAATCATTCTGGGACCCCAAAATAGTGAGTAATAGTCCACGAAATGGGCCAGAATCGGCCAAAAATGTGAGTGTTGATGACCTACACGTAAACGCACCCCGGGGTTCATTAATCATGTAAATCACTCCGGGACCTCAAAACAGTGTGTAATAGTCCATGAAACCGGCCAGAATCTGTTAGTGTTGATGACCGACACGTAATCGCACCTTGTGGTTCGACAACCTTGGAAATCGCTTTGGGACCCCAAAACGGTGAGTAATATTCCATGAAACGGGCAACTATCGGCCAAGATTGTGAGTATTGATGACCGACACGTAAACGCACCCTGGGTTCGTTAATCTTGGAAATCACTCCGAGACCCCAAAACTTCGAGTAATAGTCCATGAAACGAGCCAGAATCGGCCAAAACTGTGAGTGTTGATGAGCGACACGTAAACGCATCCGGGGTTCGGTAATCGTGGAAATCACTCCGGGACACCAAAACAGTGAGTAATAGTCCACAAAACGGGCCAAAATCATCCGAAGCTGTGAGTGGTGATGATTGACCCTTAAGCGCACCTTGGGTTTCGGTAACAATGGAAATCGCTTTGGGACCCCAAAGCGGTGAGTAATACTCCACGAAATGGGCCAGAATGGGCCAAAACTGTGAGTGTTGATACGTAAACGCTCCTTGGGGTTCGTTAATCATGGAAATAACTCCAGGACCCCAAAATATAGAGGTCCACGAAACTGGCCAAAATCGGCCAAAACTGTGGGTGTTGATGACCGACACGTAAGCGCACCTTGGGGTTCGACAACCATGTAAATCACTGTGGGACCCCAAAACGGTGAGTAATAGTCCACGAAGCGTGCCAAAATCAGCCAAAACTGTGAATGTTGATGACTGACACGTAAGCATACCTTGGGGTTTCACAACTATGGAAATCGCTTCAGTACACCAAAATGGCGAGTAATAGTCATCAACTATGGAAATCGCTTTGGGTGATTTCCATGATTAACCAACCCCAGGGTGCGTTTACGTATCAACACTCACATTTTTGGCCGATTGTGGCCCGTTTCGTGGAGTATTACTCACCGTTTTGGGGTCCCAAAGTGATTTCCATGGTTACCGAAACCCAAGGTGCGCTTACGGGTCGACCGTCACCACTCACAGCTTTGGACGATTTTGGGCCGTTGCATGGACTATTACTCACTGTTTCGGGGTCCCAAAGTGATTTCCACGCTTAACCAACCCCGGGGTGCGTTTACGTGTCGGTCATCAACACTCATAGTTTTGGCCGATTATGGCCGATTCGTGGACTGTTACTCACTGTTTTGGGGTACCGGAGTGATTTCCACGATTAAAGAACCCCGGGGTGCGTTTACGTGTCGGTAATCAACACTCATAGTTTTGACCGATTCTGGCCCGTTTCATGGACTATTACTCACAGTTATGGGGTCCCAGAGTTATTTCCACGAGTAACAAACCCCGGGGTGGGTTTACGTGTCGGTCATCAACACTCACAGTTTTGGCTGATTCTGACCTGCTTCGTGGACTATTACTCACTGTTTTGGGGTCCCAGAGTGATTTCCACGATTAACGAACCCTGCGGTGCGTTTACGTGGCAGTCATCAACACTCACCGTTTTGGCCGATTTTGGCCCGTGTCGTGTACTATTACTCACTGTTTTGGGGTCCCGAAGTGATTTCCACGATTAACGAGCCCCAGGGTGCATTTACGTGTCGGTCGTCAACACTCACAGTTTTGGCCGATTTTGGCCCCTTTGGTGAACTATTACTCATTGTTTTGGGGTCCTGGAGTGATTTCCACGATTACCGAATCTCGGGTGCGTTTACGTGTCGCTCGTCAACACTCACAGTTTTCGCTGATTCTTGCCCGTTTCATGGACTATTACTCAAAGTTTTGGGGCCCCGGAGTGATTTCCACGATTAACAAACCCCAGGGTGCGTTTACGTGTCGGTCATCAACACTTATAGTTTTGGCCGATAAGGGCCCATTTCATGGACTATTATTGACCGTTTTGGGGTCCCAAAGCGATTTCCATGGTTGTCGAACCCCAAGGTGCGATTACGTGTCGGTCATCAGTTTTGGCCGATTCTGGCCCATTTCATGGACTAGTACACACTGTTTTGAGGTCCCACAGTGATTTCCACAATTAACGAACCCCGGGGTGCGTTTACGTGTCAGTTATCAACACTCACATTTTTGGCCGATTCTCGCCCATTTCATGGACTATTACTCACTATTTTAGGGTCCTAGAGTGATTTCCACAATTAACGAACCCGGGGTGCGTTTACGTGTCGGTCATCAACACTCACAATTTTGGCCGATTCTTGCCCGTTTCGTGGAGTATTACTTATTGTTTTGGTGTCCACGAGTGATTTTCACGATTAAGGAACCCCGGGGTGCGTTTACCTGTCGGTCATCAACACTCATAATTTTGGCTGATTCTGGCCCGTTTCGTGGACTATTACTCACTATTTTGGGGTCCCAGAATGATTTCCACAATTAACGAACTCAGGGTGCGTTTACGTGCCGGTCATCAACACTCACAGTTTTGGCCGATTCTGGCCCGTTTCGTGGAGTATTACTCACTGTTTTGGTGTCCCGTAGTGATTTCCACGATTAACGAACCTCGGGGTGTGTTTATGTGTCGGTCATCACACTCAAAGTTTTGGCCAATTCTGACCCGTTTCGTGGAATATTACTCACTATTTTGGGGCCCGGAGTGAATTCCACGATTAACGAACCCTGGGGTGCGTTTACGTGTCGGCCATCAAAACTCACAGTTTTGGCCGATTCTGGCCCGTTTCATGGACTATTACTCACCGTTTTGGGTCCCCAAAGCGATTTCCATGGTTGTCGAACCCGAAGGTGTGCTCATGTGTCGATCATCAAGACTTGCAGTTTTGGCAGATTCTGGCCCGTTTCTTGGACTATTACTCATTGTTTTGGTGTCCCAGAGTGATTTCCACAATTGACCATCCCCGGGGTGCGTTTATGTGTCGGTCATCAACACTCACAATTTTGGCCGATTCTCGTCCGTTTCATGCACTATTACTCAGGTTTTGGGGCCCCACAGCGATTTCCATGATTGACGATCCACGCGATGCGTTTACGTGTCCGTTGTCAACACTTGCAATTTTATCGGATTTGACCCGTTGCTTGGACTTGTACTCACTGTTTTGGGGTCGCGGAGTGATTTCCACGATTGACAAACCCCGGGGTGCATTTACGTGTTGGTCATCAATACTCACAATTTCTGTCGATTCGGTCCGTTTCGTGGACTATTACTCACGGTTTTGGGGTCCCGGAGTGATCTCCACGATTAACGAACCCCGTGGTGGGTTTACGTGTCGGTCATGAACACTCACTGTTTTGGCCGATTCTCGCCCGTTTCGTGGACAATTACTCACTGTTCTCAGGTACCAAAGCGATTTCCATAGTTGTCAAACCCCAAGTTACGCTTACGTGTCGGTCTTCAACACCCACAGTTTTGGACGATTCTAGCCCGTTTCATGGACTATCACTCATCATTTTGGGGTTGCAAAGCGATTTCCATGGTTGTGAAACCCCAAGTTGCGCTTACGTGACGGTCATCAACATCACAGTTTGGGCCAATTTTGGCCCGTTTCCTGGAATATTACTCATCGATTTGGGGTCCCGAAGCGATTGTCATAGTTGTTGAACCCATAGGTGCCCTTACGTGTCGGTCATCAACACTCACAATTTTGTCTAATTCTGGCCCATTTCATGGTCTATTACTCACTGTTTTGGGGTCCCGGACTCATTTCCTCGATTAACGAACCCCGGGGTGCGTTTACGTGTTGGTCATCAACACTCATAGTTTTGGATGATTTTGGCCCGTTTTGTGGACTATTGCTCACTGTTTTGGTGTCCCGGAGTGATTTCAACAATTAAAGAACCCCGGGGTGTGTTTACGTATCTACACTCACAGGTTTGGCCGATTCTGGCCTATTTCATGGAGTATTACTCACTGTTTTGGGGTCCCAATGTGATTTCCACGATTAAAGTACCTCGGGGTGCGTTTAGGTTTCTTTCATCAACACTCACAGCTTTGGCCAATTCTGGCCCGTTTCTTGGACTATTACTCACTGTTTTGGGGTCCCGGAGTGATTTCCACGATTAACGAATCCCGGGGAGAGTTTATGTGTCGGTCATCAACACTCACGGTTTTGGCTGTTCCTGGCACGTTTCATGGACTATTACTCATTGTTTTGGGTCCCGAAGTGATTTCCACGATTAACGAACCTCGGGTGCATTTACATGTCAGTCATCAAGACTCACAGTTTTGGTCGTTTGTGGCCGTTTCTTGGACTATTGCTCACTATTTTGGGGTCCCAGAATGATTTCCACGATTGACGAACCCCGGGTGCATTTACGTATCTGCCATCGACTTTCACAGTTTTGGCCGATTCTCGCCCGTTTCGTGGACTACTCACCGTTTTTGGGTACCGAAGCGATTTCCATAGTTGTGAAACCCCAAGGTACGCTTATGTGTCGTTCATCAGCACTTACAGTTTTGGACGATTCTGGCCCGTTTCGCGGACTATTAGTCACCGTTTTGGGTTTCCAAAGCGATTTCCATGGTTGTCGCACCCCAAGGTGCGCTTACGTGTCGGTCATCAACACCCACAGTTTTGGCCGATTTTGGCCCGTTTCGTGGACTATTACTCACTGTTTTGGGTTCCCAGAGTGATGTCCACCATTAACAAACCCCTAGGGTGCGTTTACGTGGTGATCATCAACACTCATAGTTTTGGCCAATTCTGGCCCATTTCATGGACTATTACTCACTGTTTTGGTGTCCCGGAATGATTTCCATGATTAACGAACCTCGCGGTGCGTTTCCATGTCGGTCATCAACACTCGCGGTTTTTGTCGATTCTTCCCGTTTCATGGACTATTACTCACCGTTTTGTGGTCCCAAAGCGATTTCCATGGTTGTCGAACCCCAAGGTGTGCTTACGTGTTGGTCGTCAAGACTCGGAGTTTGGGCCGATTTGTCCCGTTTCTTGGACTATTACTCAGTTTGGGGGTCCTGAAGTGGTTACCACGAATGACAAACCCCGGGGTGCATTTACGTATCGGTCATCAACACTCACAATTTTGGCCGATTCTCGTCCGTTTCATGCACTATTACTCAGCGTTTTGGTGTCCCACAGCGATTTTCACGATTGACGATCCATGGGATACGTTTACGTGCCTGCCGTCAAGACTCGCACTTTTGGCTGATTTTGGCCCGTTTCTTGGACTATTACTCACTATTTTGGGGTCCCGGAGTGATTTCCACGATTGATGAACCCTGTAGTGCATTTACGTGTTGGTCATCAACGCTCGCGGTTTTTGTCAATTCTCGCCCGTTTCGTGGACTATTACTCACCGTTTTGGGTTCCCGAAGCGATTTCCATGGTTGTGAAACCCCAAGGTGCCCCTACGTTTCGGTCATGAACCTCGCAGTTTGGGCCGATTCTGGCCCGTTTCCTGGACTATTACTCACCGTTTTGGGGTCCCGAAGCAATTTTCATAGTTGTTGAACCCCAAGGTGCACTTACAGTTTTGTCCAATTCTGGCCCGTTTCATGGACTATTACTCACTGTTTTGGGTTCCTGGAGTGATTTCCACGATTAACGAACCCCGGGGTGCGTTTACGTGTCGGTCATCAACACTAGTAGTTTTGCTCGATTTTGGCCCGTTTTGTGGACTATTACTCACTGTTTTGGGGTCCTGAAGTGATTTCCACGATTAACGAACATCGACTGCGTTCACGTGTCCGTCATCAACACTCACAGTTTTGACTGATTTTGGCCCGTTTTGTGGATTACTACTCACTGTTTAGGGGTCCCGGAGTGATTTCCGCGATTAACGAACCCCGGGGTGCGTTTACGTGTCGATCATCAACACTCAAAGTTTTGGCCGATTCTGGCCCGTTTCGTGGACTATTACTCACTGTTTTGGGGTCCCGGAGTGATTTCCACGATTAACAAACCCCGGGGTACGTTTACGTGTCCGTCATCAACACTCTCAGTTTTGGCCGATTTTGGGCCGTTTCGTGGACTATTAATCACTGTTTTGGGGTCCTTTAGTGATTTCCACGATTAACAAACCCCGGGGTGCGTTTACGTGGTGATCATCAACACTCAAAGTTTTGGCCGATTCTGGCCCGTTTCGTGGACTATTACTCACTGTTTTGGGGTCCCGGAGTGATTTCCACGATTAACAAACCCCGGGGTACGTTTACGTGTCCGTCATCAACACTCTCAGTTTTGGCCGATTTTGGGCCGTTTCGTGGACTATTAATCACTGTTTTGGGGTCCTTTAGTGATTTCCACGATTAACAAACCCCGGGGTGCGTTTACGTGTCGGTCATCAACACTCACAGTTTTGGCCGATTTTGTCCCGTTTCGTGGACTATTACTCACTGTTTTGGGGTCTCGGAGTGATGTCCACCAATAACGAACTCCCGGGATGCGTTTACGTGGTGGTCATCAACACTCACAGTTTTGCCCTATTCTGGCCCATTTCATGGACTATTACTCACTCTTTTAGGGTCCCGGAGTGATCTCCACGATTAACGAACCCCGGGGTGCATTTACGTGTCGGTCATCAACACTCGCGGTTTTCTCGATTCCGACCAGTTTCATGGACTATTACTCGTCGTTTTGTGGTCCCAAAGCGATTTCCATGGTTGTTGAACCCCAAGGTGTGCTTATGTGTTGGTCATCAAGACTCGCAGTTTGGGCAGGTTCTGGCCTGTTTCTTGGAGTATTACTCAGTTTTGTGAATTCCACGATTGGCGAACTCCNCGGGGTGCATTTACGTGTCGGTCATCAACACTCGCGGTTTTCTCGATTCCGACCAGTTTCATGGACTATTACTCGTCGTTTTGTGGTCCCAAAGCGATTTCCATGGTTGTTGAACCCCAAGGTGTGCTTATGTGTTGGTCATCAAGACTCGCAGTTTGGGCAGGTTCTGGCCTGTTTCTTGGAGTATTACTCAGTTTTGTGAATTCCACGATTGGCGAACTCCGGGGTGCGTTTACGTGTCGGTCATCAACACTCACAATTTTGGCCGATTCTAGTTCGTTTCGTGCACTATTACTCAACGTTTTGGGGTCCCACAGCTTGCACGATTGACAATCCCCGGGTTGCGTTTACATGTCCATCGTCAACACTCGCAATTTTGGCCTATTCTGGCCCGTTTCTTGGACTAGTACTCACTGTTTTGGGGTCCCGGAGTGATTTCCACGACTGACGAACACCGGGGTGCGTTTACGTGTTGGTCATCAACACTCGCGGGTTTTTTCGATTCTGGCCCGTTTTGTGGAATATTACTCATGGTTTTGGGTCCCCGAAGCGATTTCCATGGTTGTGAAACCCCAAGGTGCGCTTACGTGTTGGTCATCAACATCGCAGTTTGGGCGGATTTTGGCCCGTTTCCTGGACTATTACTCACCGTTTTGGGGTCCCGAAGCAATTTCCATAGTTGTTGAACCCCAAGGTGCACTTACGTGCCGGTCATCAACACTCACAGTTTTGTCCAATTCTGGCCCGTTTCATGGACTATTACTCACTGTTTTGGGTTCCCGGAGTGATTTCCACGATTAACGAACCCCGGGGTGCGTTTACGTGTCGGTCATCAACACTCATAGTTTTGCTCGATTTTGGCCCGTTTCGTGGACTATTACTCACTGTTTTGGGGTCCTGAAGTGATTTCCACGATTAATGAACATCGACTGTGTTTACGTGGCGGTCATCAACACTCACAGTTTTGACCGATTTTGGCCCGTTTTGTGGATTACTACTCACTTTTTTGGGGTCCCGGAGTGATTTCCGCGATTAAAGACTCAAAGTTTTGGCCGATTCTGGCCCGTTTCGTGGACTATTACTCACTGTTTTGGGGTCCCGGAGTGATTTCCACGATTAACAAACCCCGGGGTACGTTTACGTGTCCGTCATCAACACTCTCAGTTTTGGCCGATTTTGGGCCGTTTCGTGGACTATTACTCACTGTTTTGGGGTCCTTTAGTGATTTCCACGATTAACGAACCCCAGGGTGCGTTTACATGTCGGTCATCAACACAAACAGTTTTGGTCGATTCTGGCCCGTTTTGTGGACTATTATTCACTATTTTGGGGTCCAGAAGTGATTTCCACGATTAACAAAACCCGGGGTGCGTTTACGTGTCGGTCATCAATACTCACAGTTTTGGCCGATTTTCTCCCGTTTCGTGGACTATTACTCACTGTTTTGGGGTCCCGGAGTGATGTCCACCAATAACGAACTCCCGGGGTGCGTTTACGTGGTGGTCATCAACACTCACAGTTTTGCCCTTTTCTAGCCCATTTCGTGGACTATTACTCACTATTTTAGGGTCCCGGAGTG
>LR880969.1:2885190-2899142 GCA_904067115.1 Aegilops sharonensis | reverse complement strand
AGAGAGAGAGAGAGAGAGAGAGAGAGAGAGAGAGAGAGAGAGAGAGAGAGAGAGAGAGAGGGGGGGGCCATGGAGTTGTCAAGCTTGACTTGTATTTCGGGTAGTATAAATTACCAATAAAGCATGTAAGTTCTCTAGAAAACATATTAAAAATAGATTCTAACAATGTAATCTTTTTTCATATCTTGTGGGCAATGCACCTTTTTCCTAAAGCTAAACTAAATAGAAAAAGTAATATTAAAGCCTTCAAACAAGAAAAGACACCTAGTGAATTCTGATTGTTTTCCTTGGTGCTCTATTCAGAGGCAGAGACAGGGGGTGCGAGCAGGGGTCAGACACCCCCCACCGCGTTGGCCCCCCTATAATTTCTCGTTACTAACGTGCAAGTTCTGTATGTTGGGTCGTCTAGATACACTCGTTTGAGGGCCATGGAGCTGTCAAGCTTGACTTGTATTTCGCGTAGTATAAATTACCAATAAAGCCTGTAAGTTCTCTAGAAAACATATCAAAAATAGATTCTAAAAATATAATCTTTTTTCATATCTTGCGGGCAATGCACCTTTTTTTCTAAAGCTAAACTAAATAGAAATAGTAATATTAAAGTTGTAAATCAGCTTTGTAAAAATCAAGTGTTTAAGTCCGAACGATCGGAGAGGGCCGAACATTATACTCTAACACTCCCGCTCGCATCTATGCTCCTCTAGATATGACATGGGTAGACAACGGCTGTTTATAGCGTTTATTGGATTTTTGAACTATGAACCTCTTGGTTGTAAGTTCACTCACCAATCTAAATTGAAGAGAGTTGGACAATATATTTCAACACTCCCCCTCATGCATAAACTATTTAGTACTTAAATATGGGAATCGATGCAGGCTGCAGAATCCTTTTTTACGGAAACACTAATGCCCACACATGTGGGCGTTAGCCAACTCGACCACACGCGTTGATCATCGTCGATTCCCTTTTGCACGAATCTTGGCACGAAGCTATTGATTTTGTGTGCCACGTAGGAAAAGTCGCATGTGTGGCGTGTAAGAGAGTTCGCCAGCACGCCGTTTTCCCTCCGAGGTCAGCGGTTGCGAGTCGGGGCGTGCGGTGGAACTGCCGTCGCGCCCGCACGCCACGCCCGTCTTCGGTTGCCGTCTCCCATGTCTCGCCACTTCCCTCTTCCCTCACGGTTCAGTTTACTCCCCTCCCCATTCATTACTCCCCAACCCACCCCTTTCACACCAGTTGCATTCGATTGCGAGGAGAAACAGAGAGGAGAAGGAGACAGCGGCGGCGGAATAGTCGACCGCATTCCCGGTCGTTGGTGGGGCTCGCCGGACCGGAGCGTCGTCGACGGAGAGCCGCAGATTGAAGGTAAGGCTCCCTCCCGTGCTCATATTTTCCTGCCTGCGGTTTTACGCCCCCCTCCCTTTATGCTCAATTTCCGCTCGAGTTTCCTCAAGATTCCGGCCGATTCGCGGTGCTCCGGCGTCCCCGTCGGTGGTGGAGTCGTGTGCTTACCATCTAGGGCGGCATTGCGCAGTTTCATCGCCGCCGCCGCGGCAGTCATGCTGGTGTGGGCCAAATCCGTCCCCGTCCCCGTCCGCAGCCAAATCTGTTGTTTGTCTTGCGATTGAGCGGGCGATTTTTCCAGATGTTAGTTATGATTTGCTTTGAAATGCTATGGCCATCAGTGTAGGGAGTTGAAGTTCAAGGTATGATAGTTGCGAATAAACCCTAGATCTAGGTAGTTGCAGTCCAAAGTGTAGGATAATGGCAGCCATGGCATTTTCAACAATTATCATCATTGATGGCAACTAATTTCCTGATCAACTGTGTCAATTGCCATGAATATGCTTTCCATGTGGAAACTATTTTTGTGAACACGCTATGTTGTTGCCATGCCACTGTCATCACTGATGGAGACTATTTCCTCATCAAGTGTGTCAGTTGCCACGAATATGCTTTACATGTGGCAACTAAATTTGTGAACACACTATGCCTGTTGCCATGCCACTATCATCACTGATGGCGACTAATTTCCCGATCAATCGTGTCAGTTTTGCCACTAACATGCTTTCCATGTGTCAACTAATTTTCTGAACACACTATGTCTTTTACCACGCCATATCTAGGACAATAGCACATTCACTTTACAGTAGACTCAGTTTGCGTTTGCCATGCTGGTTTGTGATACCTGAACATTTTTTGACTGCATTACATGGCAACTCATTTTTATGTGAGGCCAAGGTGTGAGTTGCCACATTACATGTTGTGTAGTGGAAGTTGTCTGCCTTTTTTTTCAAGTGCCTTGTGTTTTGACACGGCAACTTTGAACTTAGTACTTTTGCTGGTTGTGAATACATGGCAACTCATTTTTGCCTGATGCCAGGGGCGTGAGTTGCCTTATTACATGATGTGCATTGGAAGTTGTGCGCCCTTTTTTGGAGTGCCCTATGTTTAACATGGCAACTTGAACATTTTTAAAGTGCCTTCTGTTCTGCACATTTTTTATGAAGCCAATGCGTTTAGTTGCCACATTTCATGTTGGACAGTCCTAGGGGGAAGGGGGTGGGTGTTCCTATGATCTGCCTCAATTGCCACTTTCAAATGAGCCAATATGGCAAGAAGATTCTGCTAGATGGCAACTGCTTCCTTTAGAAGCACATACACATCCAATTGCCATGTTTCTGCAATTGCTTTTCCATTTTGATTATTTTTCCGCCTTTTTGTGCATGTTCATCACATGGCAATTACTGCCCTCTTCAAAATGCATAAACCTTGGGCCAACCATTTGAGTTTTCATTTTTTTGTTCATCGAAGATATTGAGTGAAGTTACTTTATGCATTTCTTTTCGTATCCATCAGCTGTGTTTTCATTTCACCCTAATGTGTGTTTTGTTCTTACCGCAGCACAATGGCTCGTGGCGACCATCAAGTTGATGATGATGACTTCATGGATGCACCGCAACAGAATCGCGCGACTGGTCGGGCAAAAGATGGCGAAGAGGTCACTTTCCACCCCCATATGTTTTCAAAGTCACATTGTGTTTTCAATCTTCATTTAGAACTAAATTTTTCATGACATTGAACATGGTAACAAATGATCCTTTTTCTGTTATGCAGAAGAAGAAACGTCATCGCAATAGGGCTTCGCAAGAACGCCTGATCATTTTGAACGATGGATTTACTGATGAGCAGAAGGGAGCTGCCGTGAGATGGGGATGCAGGCTATGATGGATGTTCACTGCAAGAACCTAGTGAACCCTGTATGCGACTGGCTCGGTGAGATTTATGATCCTGCCTCCAGAGAATTTGTGATTCCGGGACGGGGAAGACTGCCTTTGGATGAGGAATCGGTGTTCTGCACTTTGGGTGTGCCCCGCAGAGAAATCAAAGTCCCGTATGAGGTGAACAATAAGATTGAGGAAGCATTGTTCCCCCGTTTGTTTTCTAGGGTGTCAACCATGCCGAATACGACAGTGCTGGCAACTTCGCTGGAGGGCATGACAACCCATGGCGAGGTATTTAAGATGAAGCTTCTCATGTACTTGATCTCATCTATCTTTGCGCCTACCACATCTCTAAGCCCAAGCAACAAGTGCTTCCCCATCCTGGTGAATGCTCTTTCTCTACTTCTTTTTTCCCTTCAATTTTTTTGATTTTGATGTCATCTGGAAGCTAGTCACTACCCGTTTTTTGATGTTGTCATTTGAATGCTGATGCGGCAACTTTTTTTGCCCTGAAATTTGTGCTGTGCAGGCGAAGCTGAAAGACATGAAGAAAATGAATTGGTGTAAATTCATCGCTGACGTCCTGCATGATGCATTCTCAAACAAGATGTACCAGAAGGGTTGTCGCTTGCACCTAATGGTATTTTCCCCCCACTCTTTTGCAAATACTCTTATCACGGTTCATTGATTTTCCTAAATCAACATCACAGCTGTTGATAAGTGTGAACCGTACAAGATCGTGCATGGCAACCATACAAGATCGTGCATGGCAACCCTTTGTTTCATTTTTTTATGTGAATCCTTTTACATGCGAAAGTGACATTTGTTTAGTACACGGCAACTGTAGTTGCTGCCTAAAAGGCAATAACATTTTTCAACAACACAAAAAAGTGTTCATTTCATACATTCAATCTTTTTTTATACAATCTGCATGGCAACCATGATGCTGAGGTGGTGGCAGCTACCAGCATAACAAGATGGCAATTGTCAATAAAGCATGATGGCAAATAACATAGATAGATGGCAAATCTTTCTCTTCATTCTCTTCAACTTGATGACTCAAGGAAACTACATAATCTTCCTTTTCACCATAGCATGATTGCAACTGACATAGCTTCCTTTTTTATTGTGTATACCAGCATTTTTCAACCACACAAAAAATGTTTCATTTCATACATTCATTATCTCTTATACAATCTGCATGGCAACTACCAGTATAACAAGATGGAAACTGCCAACACAAGCATGATGACAACTAACATAGATAGATGGCAAATCCTTTCTCTTCATTCTCTTCAACTTGATGACTGAAGAAAACTACATAAGCTTCTTTTTTCACTATAGCATGATTGAAACTGACATAGGTTCCTTTTTTTTATTGTGTATAGCAGCTCATGTACGTCGATGCTCTTGATCTGTCCACCGTTGACTTTACCGGGATAGGAGGCCCGCCGCCTGCACATAAGTTTGTTGTCTCTGCTAGGACAGACGCTGCTGTCAAGGTTGTGCTTGCCGCAGACAGGATAACCGATACGAAATATGGAAAACTGCAGGTTAGTTCTGCCTTCTTTCTTGCATGGCATGTATGGCTAACAAGAGATAAATACCTTTGGCAGGCATGGCTGTCTGCGCATGGCAACCCTGTCTGGCCCCATATGGCAACTCCGTCATCCGTGTCGAAACTCTTTTTTTATTTCCTCTTTTTTGCAATACATGAATTTTTAGTCATTGCACCTTATTTCTCTCTCACATCTTAGTTGTTTTTTGCTGGTTTCTAGCTGATGGCCAAGAATGCTATAGACTAAAGTGTGTTTGGTGGGCCACAAAACTTTGGCAAGTGGATGGATGTGCATTCAGCTCCATCTTGTCCTACTAAGGTAATCAAGGACGTTTATTTTGTTTTTTGAAATTGTTTTTCTCTTTGCATTTTTTATATATATCTTATGGTTGTTTTGGTTTTTTTGTTCTTACGCACGTGACTCTAATATCTTTGGTTTTTGCTACTTTTTTGTTTTTGTGCTCAGGCGAGGGCACATGTTGAGCATCTAGTTGGGCAGTTTGCCTCCGGCATGACCATCTTGCTCGGAAAGTTGGTTGAGGGTTGGACGGCACTTAATGGCTCCGACAGCGAGGCGGTTGCGAGGCAGTTCACATCATTCATTGAAGAACGGACACATCGACCAACTGGTTGCCGTGACCGGTACGACTACAATAGCTCACAGGAGCTTCCCGACACGCAAGATGATCTAGATGGAGACGTTGGTCTCGACAAGGACGATGACGATGACATGGAGAATGTGCAACATGCAACCAACAACGATGAACATGGTGAAGTTCGTGTAGGTGGTACGAAGGATAAGGCCGCACTAGATGTCCCTCCAGCGGAGGAAGCAGTTGAACAAACAATTGCGGGGGTGTGGCCGTGATACGTCCATTTTGCATCATGCTTTTATATCAATATTTATTGCATTATGGGCTGTTATTACACATTATATCTCATTACTTATGGCTATTCTCTCTTATTTTACAAGGTTTACCATGAAGAGGGGGAATGCCGGCAGCTGGAATTCTGGTTGGAAAAGGAGCAAACATTGGGAACCTATTCTGCATAGCTCCAGAAGTCCTGAAACTCCACGAAACAACCTTTTGGAATTATTAAGAATTTCTGAGCGAAAGAAATAGGCCAGGGGGCCCACACCCTGTCCAGGAGAAAGGGGGCGTGCCCCACCTATAGGGCGCGCCCCCTATCTCCTGGGCCCCCTGGTGGGCCTCCGGCGTCCATCTTCTGCTATATCATCACTTTTACCCTGGAAAAAATCGTGGGCAAGCTTATGGGAAGAAACTCGGCCGCCACGAGGCGGAACCTTCGCGGAATCAATCTAGGGCTCTGGCGGAGCTGTTCTGCCGGGGACACTTCCCTCCAGGAGGAAGAAATCATCACCAACGTCATCACCAACGATCCTCTCATCGAGAGGGGGTCAATCTCCATCAACATCTTCACCAGCACCATCTCATCTCAAAACCCTAGTTCATCTCTTGTATCCAATCTTGTATCAAAACCACAAATTGGTACCTGTGGGTTGCTAGTAGTGTTGATTACTCCTTGTAGTTGATGCTAATTGGTTTACTTGGTGGAAGATCATATGTTCAGATCCTTTATGCATATTATTACTCCTCTGATTATGAACATTAATAAGCTTTGTGAGTAGTTACGTTTGTTCCTGAGGACATGGGTGAAGTCTTGCTATTAGTAGTCATGTGAATTTGGTATTCGTTCGATATTTAGATGAGATGTATGTTGTCTTTTCCTCTAGTGGTGTTATGTGAACGTCGACTACATGATACTTCACCATTATTTGGGCCTAGAGGAAGGCATGGGGAAGTAGTAAGTAGATGATGGGTTGCTAGAGTAACAGAAGCTTAAACCCTAGTTTATGCGTTGCTTCGTTAGGGGCTGGTATGGATCCATATGTCTAATGATGTGGTTAGGTATACCTTAATACTTCTTTCTTAGTTGCGGATGCTTGCAATAGGGGTTAATCAAAAGTGGGATGCTTGTCCAAGTTAGGGCAGTACCTGTTGGAAATATGCCCTAGAGGCAATAATAAAATGATTATTATTATATTTCCTTGTTCATGATAATTGTCTATTATTCATGCTATAATTGTGTTATCCGGAAATCGTAATACATGTGTGAATACATAGACCACAACATGTCCCTAGTAAGCCTCTAGTTGACTAGCTCGTTGATCAACAGATAGTCATGGTTTCCTGACTATGGACATTGGATGTCGTTGATAACGGGATCACATCATTAGGAGAATGATATGATGGACAAGACCCAATCCTAAGCATAGCACAAGATCGTGTAATTTGTTTGCTAGAGCTTTTCCAATGTCAAGTATCTTTTCCTTAGACCATGAGATCGTGTAACTCCTGGATACCGTAGGAGTGCTTTGGATGTACCAAACGTCACAACGTAACTGGGTGACTATAAAGGTATACTACGGGTATCCCCGAAAGTATCTGTTGGGTTGACACGGATCGAGACTGGGATTTGTCACTCCGTATGACGGAGAGGTATCTCTGGGCCCACTCGGTAATGCATCATCATAATGAGCTCAATGTGACCAAGTGTTTGGTCACGGGATCATGCATTACGGAATGATTAAAGTGACTTGCCGGTAACGAGATTGAACGAGGTATTGGGATACCGACGATCGAATCTCGGGCAAGTAACGTACCGATTGACAAAGGGAATTGTATACGGAATTACTTGAATCCTCGACATCATGGTTCATCCGATGAGATCATCGTGGAACATGTGGGAGCCAACATGGGTATCCAGATCCCGCTGTTGGTTATTGGCCGGAGAGTTGTCTCGATCATGTCTACGTGATTCCCGAACCCGTAGGGTCTACACACTTAAGGTTCGGTGACGCTAGGGTTGTAGAGATATTATTATGCGGTAACCCGAAAGTTGTTCGGAGTCCCGTATGAGATCCCGGACGTCACGAGGAGTTCTGGAATGGTCCGGAGGTGAAGAATTGTATATAGGAAGTCCAGTTTCGGCCACCGGGAAAGTTTCGGGGGTCACTGGTATTGTACCGAGACCACCGGAAGAGAGTCTCGGGGGTCCACCGGGTGGGGCCACCTATCCCGGAGGGCCCCGTGGGCTGAAGAGGGAAGGGAACCAGCCCCTGGTGGGCTGGTGCGCCCCCCTTGGGCCTCCCCTGTGCCTAGGGTTGGAAACCCTAGGGGTGGGGGGGGCACTTGACTTGGGGGGGCAAGTCCCCCCAACCCCCTAGGCCGTCGCCCCCTATTTAGATGAGATATGTAGGGGCCGGCGCACCCCCTAGGCCCCCTATATAAAGAGGGGGGAGGGAGGGCAGCCGCACCCCTAGTCCCTGGCGCCTCCCTCTCCCCCCGTACCACCTCTCCATCTCGGTGAGCTTGGTGAAGCCCTGCCGAGATCGCCGCTGCTTCCACCACCACACCATTGTGCTGCTGGATCTCCATCAACCTCTCCTTCCCCCTTGCTGGATCAAGAAGGAGGAGACGTCTTCCCCAACCGTACGTGTGTTGAACGCGGAGGTGTTGTCCGTTCAGCACTAGGATCTTCGGTGATTTGGATCACGACGAGTACGACTCCCTCAACCCCGTTCTCTTGAACGCTTCCGCTCGCGATCTACAAGGGTATGTAGATGCACTCCTCTCTCTCTCTCGGTGCTAGATGACTCCATAGATTGATCTTGGTGAAGCATAGAGAAGTTTTATTTTTTGAAACGTTCCCCAACAGTGGCATCATGAGCTAGGTCTATGCGTAGTTTCTTTCCACGAGTAGAACAGAAATTTGTTGTGGGCGTAGATGTTGTCAATTTTCTTGCCACTACTAGTCTTATCTTGTTTCGGCGACATCATGGGATGAAGCGTCCCGGACCGACCTTACACGTACACTTACGTGAGACAGGTTCCACCGACTGACATGCACTAGTTGCATAAGGTGGCTAGCGGGTGTCTGTCTCTCCCAATTCAGTCGGGTCGGATTCGATGAAGAGGGTCCTTATGAAGGGTAAATAGAAATTGGCATATCAGGTTGTGGCTTTTACGAAGGTAAGAAACGTTCTTGCTAGAACCCTATTGCAGCCACGTAAAAACATGCAACAACAATTAGAGGACGTCTAACTTGTTTTTAAAGCATATGCCTTGTGATGTGATATGGCCAAAAAGGTTGTGATGAATGATATATATGTGATGTATGAGATCATGTTCTTGTAATAGGAATCACGACTTGCATGTCGATGAGTATGACAACCGGCAGGAGCCATAGGATTTGTCTTAATTATTGTATGACCTACGTGTCAATGAATAAACGCCATGTAATTACTTTAGTTTATTGCTAAACCATTAGCCATAGTAGTAGAAGTAATAGTTGGCCAACAACTTCATGGAGACACGATGATGGAGATCATGGTGTCATGCCGGTGATGAAGATGATCATGGCGCCCCGAAGATGGAGATCAAAGGAGCAATATGATATTGGCCATATCATGTCACTATTTGATTGCATGTGATGTTTATCATGTTTTTGCATCTTATTTGCTCAGAATGATGGTAGTAAATAAGATGATCCCTCATAATAATTTCAAGAAAGTGTTCCCCCTAACTATGTGTTGTTGCGAAAGTTCGTTGTTTCGAAGCACCACGTGATGATCGGGTGTGATAGATTCCAAAGTCCACATACAATGGGTCGAGAGATATGAAGTCTCCGACAAGTTCTATAGTTGTAAGATGGAGGAAAAGAGTTCTGTTAGTGAGCACATACTCAAAATGTCTGGGTTGCACAACCGCTTGTCCCAGCTGGACATTAACCTCCCAGACGAGGCGGTCATTGACAGAATCCTTCAGTCGCTCCCACCTAGCTACAAGAGCATTGTGATGAACTATAATATGCAGGGGATGGTGAAAACCATTCCTGAAGTATTTTCAATGCTGAAATCAGCGGAGGTGGAAATAAAAAAGGAACATCAAGTGTTGATGGTCAATAAAACCACTAGTTTCAAGAAAGGCAAGGGTTAAAAGAACTTCAAGAAGGACGGCAAGGGAGTTGCCGCGCTCGGTAAGCCAGTTGTCGGGAAGAAGCCAAAGAATGGACCCAAGCCTGAGACTGAGTGCTTTTATTGCAAAGGGAAGGGTCACTGGAAGCGGAACTGCCCCAAGTACTTAGTGGACAAGAAGGCCGGCAACACCAAAGGTATATGAGATATACATGTTATTGATGTGTACCTTACCAGTACTCGTAGTAGCTCCTGGGTATTCGATACCGGTGCGGTTGCTCATATTTGTAACTCAAAACAGGAGCTGCAGAATAAGCGGAGACTGGCGAAGGACGAGGTGACGATGCGCGTCGGGAATGGTTCCAAGGTCGATGTGATCGCCGTCGGCACGCTACCTCTACATTTACCTACGGGGTTAGTTTTAAACCTCAATAATTGTTATTTAGTGCCAGCTTTGAGCATGAACATTGTATTTGGATCTCGTTTAATACGAGATGGCTACTCATTTAAATCCAAGAATAATGGTTGTTCTATTTATATGAGAGATATGTTTTATGGTCATGCCCCGCTGGTCAATGGTTTATTCTTAATGAATCTCGAACATGATGTTACACATATTCATAGTGTGAATACCAAAAGATGTAAGATTGATAATGATAGTCCCACATATCTATGGCACTGCCGCCTTGGTCACATTGGTGTCAAACGCATGAAGAAGCTCCATACAGATGGACTCTTGGAGTCTCTTGATTTCGAATCGTTTGACACGTGCGAACCATGCCTCATGGGTAAAATGACCAAGACTCCGTTCTCCGGAACAGTGGAGCGAGCAACCAACTTATTGGAAATTATACATACAGATGTGTGCGGTCCAATGAGCGTTTAGGCTCGTGGTGGCTATCGTTATGTTCTCATACTCACTGATGACTTAAGTTGATATGGGTATGTCTACTTGATGAAACACAAGTCTGAGACCTTTGAAAAGTTCAAGGAATTTCAGAATGAGGTAGAGAATCAACGTGACCGAACAAATAAAGTTCTTACGATGAGATCGTGGAGGAGAATATTTAAGTCACGAATTTGAAACGCACTTAAGGAAATGTGGAATCGTTTCACAACTCACGCCGCCTGGAACACCTTTGTTGGGTAACGTAGTAATTTCAAAAAAAAATCCTACGCACACGCAAAATCATGGTGATGGCATAGCAACGAGAGGGGAGAGTGTATGTCCACGTACCCTCGTAGACCGTAAGAGGAAGCGTTATAACAACGCGGTTGATGTAGTCGTACGTCTTCACGATCCGACCGATCCAAGTACCGAACGCACGGCACCTCCGACTTCAGCACACGTTCAGCTCGATGACGATCCCCGGACTCCGATCCAGCAAAGTGTCGGGGATGAGTTCCGTCAGCACGACGGCGTGGTGACGATGATGATGCTGCACCGGCGCAGGGCTTCGCCTAAGCTCCGCGACGATATGACCGAAGTGGAATATGGTGGAGGGGGGCACCGCACACGGCTAAGGAACGATCCGTAGATCAACTTGTGTGTTATGGGGTGCCCCCCTGCCCCCGTATATAAAGGAGCAAGGGGGGGGGTGCGGCCGGCCCTTGGAGGAGGCGCGCCGGAGGAGTCCTACTCCCGGTTACTCCCACCGGGAGTAGGACTCCCCCCCTTTTCCTAGTTGGATTAGGACTTGGGGGGAGGGGAAAGAGGGAGGGGGGCGCCGCCCCCCCTCTCCTTGTCCTATTCGGACTAGGGGGGAGGGGGCGCGCGGCCTGCCCTGGCCGGCCCTCCTCTTCTCCCTCATGGCCCACTAAGGCCCATTAACCCCCCCGGGAGGGTTCTGGTAACCCCCCGGTGTTCCGGTAAAATCCCGATTTCACCCGGAACTATTCCGAAGTCCAAACATAGGCTTCCAATATATCAATCTTTATGTCTCAACCATTTCGAGACTCCTCGTCATGTCCGTGATCACATCCGGGACTCCGAACAAACTTCAGTACATCAATACTCATAAAATTGTCATCGTAACGTTAAGCGTGCGGACCCTACGGGTTCGAGAACTATGTAGACATGACCTAGAACTATTCTCGGTCAATAACCAATAGTGGAACCTGGATGTTCATATTGGTTCCTACATTTTCTACGAAGATCTTTATCGGTCAAACCGCATAACAACATACGTTGTTCCCTTTGTCATCGGTATGTTACTTTCCCGAGATTCGATCGTCGGTATCCAATACCTAGTTCAATCTCGTTACCGGCAAGTCTCTTTACTCGTTCTGTAACACATCATTTCATAACTAACTCATTAGTTACAATGCTTGCAAGGCTTAGGTGATGAGTATTACCGAGAAGGCCCAGATATACCTCTCCGACAATCGGAGTGACAAAACCTAATCTCGAATTATGCCAACTCAACATATACTTTTGGAGACACCTGTAGAGTACCTTTATAATCACCCAGTTACGTTGTGATGTTTGGTAGCACACAAAATGTTCCTCCGGTAAACGGGAGTTGCATAATCTCATAGTTGCAGGAACTTTGTATAAGTCATGAAGAAAGCAATAGCAACATACTAAACGATCAAGTGCTAAGCTAACGGAATGGGTCAAGTCAATAAAATCATTCTCCTAATGATGTGATCCCGTTAATCAAATGACAACTCATGTCTATGGTTAGGAAACATAACCATCTTCGATTAACAAGCTAGTCAAGTAGAGGCATACTAGTGACATTCTGTTTTATGTATTCACACATGTATTATGTTTCCGGTTAATACAATTCTAGCATGAATAATAAACATTTATCATGATATAAGGAAATAAATTATAACTTTATTATTGTCTCTAGGGCATATTTCCTTCAGTCTCCCACTTGCACTAGAGTCAATAATCTAGATTACATAGTAATGATTCTCACACCCATGGAGTCTTGGTGCTGATCATGTTTTGCTCGTGAGAGAGGCTTAGTCAACGGGTCTGCAACATTTAGATCCGTATGTATCTTGCAAATCTCTATGTCTCCCACTTGGACTTGGTCCCGAATGGAATTGAAGCGTCTCTTGATGTGCTTGGTCCTCTTGTGAAATCTGGATTCCTTTGCCAAGGCAATTGCACCAATATTGTCACAGAAGATCTTCATTGGTCCCGATGCACTAGGTATAACACCTAGATCGGAAATGAACTCCTTCATCCAGACTCCTTCATTTGCTGCTTCCGAAGCAGCTATGTACTCCGCTTCACATGTAGATCCCGCCACGACGCTTTGTTTGGAACTGCACCAACTTACAGCTCCACCGTTTAATAAAAATACGTATCCGGTTCACGATTTAGAATCGTCCGGATCAGTGTCAAAGCTTGCATCGACGTAACCCTTTACGACAAGCTCTTTGTCACCTCCATAAACGAGAAACATATCCTTAGTCCTTTTTAGGTATTTCAGGATATTCTTGACCGCTGTCCAGTGATCCACTCCTGGATTACTTTGGTACCTCCCTGCTAAGCTAATAGCAAGGCACACATCAGGTCCGGTACACAGCATTGCATACATGATAGAGCCTATGGCTGAAGCATAGGGAACTCCTTTCATTTTTCCTCTATCTTCTGCAGTGGTCGGGCATTGAGTCTGACTCAATCTTACACCTTGTAATACAGGCAAGAACCCTTTCTTTGCCTGATCCATATTGAACCTTTTCAAGACTTTATCAAGGTATGTGCATTGTAAAAGTCCAATTAAGCGTCTTTATCTATCTCTATAGATCTTGATGCCCAATATGTAAGCAGCTTCACCGAGGTCCTTCATCGAAAAACTTTTATTCAAGTATCCTTTTATGCTATCCAGAAATTCTATATCATTTCCAACTAACAATATGTCGTCCACATATAATATTAGAAATGCTACAGAGCTCCCACTCACTTTCTAGTAAATACAGGCTTCTCCAAAAGTCTGTATAAAACCATATGCTTTGATCACACTATCAAAGCGTTTATTCCAACTCCGAGAGGCTTGCACCAGACCATAGATTGATCGTTGGAGCTTGCACACTTTGTTAGCTCCCTTAGGATCGACAAAACCTTCTGGTTGCATCATATACAACTCTTCTTCCAGAAATCCATTCAGAAATGCAGTTTTGACATCCATCTGCCATATTTCATAATCATAA
>LR880969.1:2843230-2876630 GCA_904067115.1 Aegilops sharonensis | reverse complement strand
TTGACTACGATGAGACTTTCTCTCCCGTAGCGAAGCTGAAATCCGTCTGAATCATGTTAGCAATTGTCGCATACTATGATTATGAGATATGGCAAATGGACGTCAAAACGGCATTCCTTAACGGCTATCTTAAGGAAGAACTGTATATGATGCAGCCAGAAGGTTTTGTCAATCCTGAGAATGCTAACAAGGTATTCAAGCTCCAGCGATCCATTTATGGGCTGGTGCAAGCATCTCGGAGTTGGAACATTCGCTTTGATGAGATGATCAAAGCGTTTGGGTTTATGCAGACTTATGGAGAAGCCTGCGTTTACAAGAAAGTGAGTGGGAGCTCTGTAGCATTTCTCATATTATATGTAGATGACATACTTTTGATGGGAAATGATATAGAACTTTTGGACAGCATTAAGGCCTACTTGAATAAGTGTTTTTCAATGAAGGACCTTGGAGAAGCTGCTTACATATTAGGCATCAAGATCTATAGGGATAGATCGAGACGCCTCATAGGTCTTTCACAAAGCACATACATTGATAAGATATTGAAGAAGTTCAATATGGATCAGTTCAAGAAGGGGTTCTTGCCTGTGTTGCAAGGTGTAAAATTGAGCTCGGCTCAATGCCCGACCACGGCAGAAGATAGAGAAAAGATGAGTGTCATCCCCTATGCCTCGGCTATAGGGTCTATTATGTATGCCATGCTGTGTACCAGACCTGATGTAAACCTTGCCGTAAGTTTGGTAGGTAGGTACCAAAGTAATCCCGGCATGGAACACTGGACAGCGGTCAAGAATATCCTGAAGTACCTGAAAAGGACTAAGGACATGTTTCTCGTTTATGAGGTGACGAAGAGCTCGTCATAAAGGGTTACGTCGATGCTAGCTTCGACACAGATCTTGATGACTCTAAGTCACAAACCGGATACGTGTATATTTTGAATGGTGGGGCGGTAAGCTGGTGCAGTTGCAAGCAAATCGTCGTGGTGGGATCTACATGTGAAGCAGAGTACATGGCAGCCTCGGAGGCAGCGCATGAAGCAATCTGGATGAAGGAGTTCGTCACTGACCTAGGAGTCATACCCAATGCATCGGGGCCGATCACTCTCTTCTGTGATAACACTGGAGCTATTGCCATTGCCAAGGAGCCCAGGTTTCACAAGAAGACCAGGAAAATCAAGTGTCGCTTCAACTCCATTCATGAAAATGTTCAAGATGGAGACATAGATATTTGCAAAGTACATACGGATCTGAATGTCACAGATCCGTTGACTAAACCTCTTCCACGAGCAAAACATGATCAACACCAGAACTCTATGGGTGTTCGATTCATCACAATGTAACTAGATTATTGACTCTAGTGCAAGTGGGAGACTGTTGGAAATATGCCCTAGAGGCAATAATAAAATGATTATTATTATATTTCCTTGTTCATGATAATTGTCTATTATTCATGCTATAATTGTGTTATCCGGAAATCGTAATACATGTGTGAATACATAGACCACAACATGTCCCTAGTAAGCCTCTAGTTGACTAGCTCGTTGATCAACAGATAGTCATGGTTTCCTGACTATGGACATTGGATGTCGTTGATAACGGGATCACATCATTAGGAGAATGATGTGATGGACAAGACCCAATCCTAAGCATAGCACAAGATCGTGTAGTTCGTTTGCTAGAGATTTTCCAATGTCAAGTATCTTTTCCTTAGACCATGAGATCGTGTAACTCCCGGATACCGTAGGAGTGCTTTGGGTGTACTAAACGTCACAAAGTAACTGGGTGACTATAAAGGTATACTACGGGTATCCCCGAAAGTATCTGTTGGGTTGACACGGATCAAGACTGGGATTTGTCACTCTGTATGACGGAGAGGTATCTCTGGGCCCACTCGGTAATGCATCATCATAATGAGCTCAATGTGACCAAGTGTTTGGTCACGGGATCATGCATTACGGAACGAGTAAAGTGACTTGCCGGTAACGAGATTGAACGAGGTATTGGGATGCCGACGATCGAATCTCGGGCAAGTAACGTACCATTGACAAAGGGAATTGTATACGGGATTACTTGAATCCTCGACATCGTGGTTCATCCGATGAGATCATCGTGGAACATGTGGGAGCCAACATGGGTATCCAGATCCCGCTGTTGGTTATTGGCTGGAGAGTTGTCTCAGTCATGTCTACGTGATTCCCGAACCCGTAGGGTCTACACACTTAAGGTTCGGTGACGCTAGGGTTGTAGAGATATTAGTATGCGGTAACCCGAAAGTTGTTCGGAGTCCCGGATGAGATCCCGGACGTTGTGAGGAGTTCCGTAATGGTCCGGAGGTGAAGAATTGTATATAGGAAGTCCAGTTTCGGCCACCGGGAAAGTTTCGGGGGTCACCGGTATTGTACCGGGACCACCGGAAGAGTCTCGGGGGTCCACCGGGTGGGGCCACCTATCCTGGAGGGTCCCGTGGGCTGAAGAGGGAAGGTAACCAGCGCTTGGTGGGCTGGTGCGCCCCCTTGGGCCTTCCCTGCGCCTAGGGTTGGAAACCCTAGGGGTGGGGGCGCCCCACTTGACTTGGGGGGCAAGTCCCCCCCCCCTAGGCTGCCCCGCCCCCCTTGAGATGGGATCTCTAGGGGCCGGCACACCCCCTAGGCCCCCTATATAAAGAGGGGGGAGGGAGGGCAGCCGCACCCCTAGTCCCCGGCGCCTCCCTCTCCCCCTGTACCACCTATCCGTCTCGTTGAGCTTGGCGAAGCCCTGCCGAGATCGCCGCTGCTTCCACCACCACGCCGTTGTGCTGCTGGATCTCCATGAACCTCTCCTTCCCCCTTGCTGGATCAAGAAGGTGCTGTTCGTTCAGCACTAGGATCTTCGGTGATTTGGATCACGACGAGTACGACTCCCTCAACCCCGTTCTCTTGAACGCTTCCGCTCGCGATCTACAAGGGTATATAGATGCACTTCTCTCTCTCTCTTTGCTAGATGACTCCATAGATTGATCTTGGTGAAGCATAGAATTTTTTTTCTGAAACGTTCCCCAATAGTACCCAAGTTCCGGTCCGCCCACATATCAAATTATCAAAGTACCGAATGCGAATCATATGAACGTGATGAAAACTAGCTTGACGATAATTCCCAATGTGTCCTCGGGAGCTCCTGTATTATTATTAGAAATTGTCCAGGCTTATCCTTTGCTACATAAAGGATTGGGCCACCTTGCTGCACTTTATTTACTTTATTTACTTGTTGCTCATTACTATTTATCTTATCACAAAACTATCTATTACCTACAATTTCAGTGCTTGCAGAGAAAACCTTACTGAAAACCACTTATCATTTCCTTCTGCTCCTCGTTGGGTTCGACACTCTTACTTATCGAAAGGACTACGATAGATCCCCTACACTTGTGGGTCATCACGCCTTTAAAGAGGGTCAGAGCTCCAGAGGATGTTGGGCAGGGCTCTGTTGGCAACAGGTCTAGGACCGATCCCGTAGCTGCTAGGAGGAGGTTCGACATTTTTTAGTGCTTTGTTTGTCTCTCCTTTTAAACAGACCGACCCTCTTTTTTATTGTTTGCTAAGCGCGGCATGATTTTTTGTGTCTCACACTTGGTATCCTTTTTTGCCATCTTTTCTACGTGAGCGAGGCGACAACTAGTGGACGAGCAGTTAAGAAGAAGCAAGCACCAACGCCAACCTGCGCTTCTGCTCGATTGAACAAGGGTGCTCCCACTGTTGGTGACACCACTTCCACTAGGTCATCTCCTCGTACGTCGACGTCAAACACCAGTGATCCTGTCGTGTTGGAAGACTTGAGGAAGACAAGCAAGAAGTAGGTTCTTCCTGTTTTTTCATTTGTCATAGTGCTATTCTTTTTTTTTGATGCATTCTAGATCATACACAACTTTTTCAGTTGGTTCATTTATGCGGCAACTACCCCGTCTGCTTTTCAATGCAGTTGTTCAGCTTGCCATATGGGCTACTGCCATCAGTCCCACATGGCAATTGCTTTTTTTTCTCATGATTTATTTTTTTGCTCCATGGCAACTCCTGTTTGTTCTTCATGGCAATTGCTAACTAGGCCCCATGGCAATTCTTATTCCACTCATATGGCAACTAGCAGCTCTCCACTGGCTTCCATCCCCTACATTTTTGTCTTGTGTGCTCATCCATACCTTGTTCTCAAATGGCAGCTCTGGCACATCACACATTTTTTCATTTTTAAAGATGACTACCATGGCAACTTTTTTGTTCAAATTTTCATACTCTTCATGCGCTTTCTTGCAGGGTGAAGAAGACTACTACACGCGTGACCAAGAAGAACCGTAGAGATCCACTCAAACGCATTCATTCAAAGTTGTCGACAAGTGGCAACTCAGATGCTCATGAGGCGCCAGTCGGGAAAACTGCTGCTGCACCGTCCACTGTTCCCACTAGCTCTGATGCAAGCGGCCGACCATCTCCGTCGGTTGCAGATGTGCAGGCTACAACAACAGGCGTTCGTACATCTGGGAGTGATGAGTCAGTATCTGCCAGGATTGTTGAGATATTGCCCACTCTGCTGGCAATGAGGGATGCTGCTGTGACCCATGCCACCCGATCCACAAGTGTTGAAGTGGATGCTCCCGATATCAACCTAGGCAAGGAAGATTCCCGCTCATCTGATACGGATTCCAAGCGCGTGGCTGCTGGTACTTATGCGTCCACAAAAGAAGGGGCTGCGGCGACAATTCAGAATGAGATGCCATCCACAGGTGAGACTCATGGCACAACAGCTCCAACTTCTGGTGGCCCAGAGGTTACTACGATGACCGTCGCGCGAGCTGGTCTTCCACCTAGGCGTCGTAGCCCCCGCAAGCAACCTGCAAACATAAGTAGAAATGCACCAGATGTAGCTAGGAGCAGCAGAGATGACTCTGGTTATGTTCCTGCTTCCACACTGTTTCCACCACCTACCTAAAGCAATGTTACCAAGAAAACGAAAGTCCGGAGTACAACAGATGCACGCAGCAAGCCGGGCATGCCTGACGGAGGTGAACATCCAGAGCAGACTGCGTCTCTCACCACTGTGGAGAACCCCAGCTTAAATCCGCGCACTTCTAAGCTCCCAGTCAACATTGGTGTCTCGTACAGCCCAAACAAGAAGATTGGCAAGAATGTTGTGGATGATATCGCTGGCAGCGCGCCCCGCCCTACTAATAAGCCTGATGACACTGCAGCAGATGAGGCAGAAATGTTTGTTAATCTGTCACCCCTGGATTCTGCCGGACAACTCGTTTGCGATTCGGCTAGTAGGAAGGAGAGGCACCCGATGGCCTTCACCCCACCGAGTTGTAGCCTTGGCATTGACCGCAGTCAAGATGAACCAGTGGCGCAAGATCCTATGCCAGTTTCCTTTGCTTTCCCAGCAGGCATGGCCCCAATGATGGCGTAGCCAATGGCTGACGGCAGGAAGGCTGTGAAGTTTGCATAGCCAATAGTGCAAGGTACATTTTTTTACGTGTTTATAATTTTGGTTTCTACATTTTTTTAGTCTGACGTTTGTCACAAGCTTTTTTTGTTTGACACTGGTGATGGCAAATCTGATCTGATGCACATGGCAGCTGGAGTTGCTGCAACATGGCACCTACAGTTTGTTGCCATGTTGCAATTCCATTCGCCTAGCACATGGCAACTGGAGTTGCTGCAACATGGCAACTTCAGTTCAATGCACTTGGCAACTGTAGTTGTTGCCACATGGCAACTGTAGTTATTGCCACATGGCAACTGAAGTGCACTACACAAGGCAACTGCAGTTGTCTCCACATGGCAACTCACTATTTTTGCACCTACATTTCATATTATGCATCCTTTTTTCACAATAACTTGTTTGTTTCCAAGTATCCTAAACCGCTATTTTGATCCTTGCAGCCACCCCTGAGGAGATTTCTGCGTCACTTGATGCCGCTTACCGTAGGATTGAGGATGAAGCATTGAATAGGAGGTCCTCACGGGGTCAGGGGCAATCAAGTTCTAACGTGCCTGCTGAGTTGGTATCCGAGGATACCATTAGAAGTGCCACCCCTGGATCTGTGAGGCAGCATAGGGTAGTTCACGCACCCCCCGCGGATGACTATGAGCCCGAAGTCAAGGCCACAAAGGAGCAGAACCAGCTGTATGATATTGTCAAGCGTTTTGGAAACGCGAGGTCCAGCAGCAAGCACATGAAGGAGCTGAAAGTGTAACGTCCACACCACATAACCCCTCACTTGTTTTTCTCTTTTTTCCCTCTTGCTATTTCCAGCCATGCTTTTGTTTACGTTTTATTTTTTATTTAATTAGTAGACATGATTCTTTCATGTTAAATCATCTTCATACAGCTCATGTTTGGACATAACCAAAGTCATACAATGTGATGCGACGTACGTCGAACTGGGTGATCTGGCTGAGTCTGTGAGGCCACTTGGAAAAATGTCGAAGAATGTAGTTGCGTGTGGGATTGACTTCATCAACAGGCATATGGATATTTTTGTCCCAACAAAACGACCATGCAGTACCGTGTGACCTGCAAAATATGGAATGGTGACTTCCACCATAAAATCCTGAGGAAGAATTTTGCCACACATGGTGATTTTAAGCTCACACTCAAGAAATGTGTGAGTGTTCCTTCTTGTTTGCACATCTTTTTTCCCATGCTATGTTTTGTTAGTAGCTATGCTTCACACTTTGGGCTACATATTGTTTTTGTGACAGATGTTTCATGTGGCAACAGCTGCCGTGTAAACTAAGTTTGACTGTTTTTTTAATGCAACTTATGTGGCAACTTGAATTAAAATACTGGTCAACTTTGTTCATGCATGGGTGGCAACTTCTTTTAATTACACATGGCAAATAAACATTCTCTGTGGGTGTATTTTTTGGTCACTTGCTGCTTTGCCATTCATATACCTCTTACTGCATCCGGCAATATCTTTACATAACATTTTTCCAACTACATCATTGATGTTTTTTGATGTGAAATCTGCTTTTTCTTTTCCTGTTATTTTACTTGCAGGTACTGTTTCCCATGTTCTAGGAGCTTGCACCACATGACCCACATGACAAGTGTGGTCACCACTACGCGATTTGCCTTGACCTGAAGAACCAACGATTTGAGGTGCTCGATTCAGTGCGTTCAGAAGCTTATTCAGACCTTACTACACATGTTGAATTCTTCATCAACAACCTCAAAGAGACATGGACCCGTCACTATCAAAACTCAAGGGTCCAGATCAATCATTTTCCAATCGAGTATGTAGAGAATACGAAGCAAGGAAACCGGTAATTACTGTCTTTTTTCATGTGTCCTCCACACCAATCCTAAACCTTTTGTCACCTATGCATCAAAGTTTATGATTTTTTTTGTTCTATCGAGTTGACCTTATTCTTTTTCTTTTATAGGCATGACTGCGGGTTTCACATGTTGGAATACCTTGCTAAGTGGGAAGGCCGACGGGTCCCTGTCGTCACAGCTGCAATGGTCGTTGAGCTTCGCAAAATATACACATGGAACTGGTTGATGACTGAAGATTTCAACATGCGGGCCAATGCATGAGCATTCATAGAGGAAGCTGTCAAAAGAGCCAACAAGAAGTACAAGTGATCACGTGGTGCTCCATACCGCACGCCTACCTTACATTCTGTGGCTGATGAATGTAAGGTATCAACTTATTCTTTTAAAACTATGTCTGTGTACTATGTTATGACTGCAACCCTTTCGTAGTCTAGTATTTAGTGGTGGCGTGTGAGTGGCATTGAACATATTTGTAATATATGTGTGGATGTGAACCTACTTAGGTTTGACAGCAGCTACGTTTATGTTTCAGTACTATTTATGTGTTTGTGGTTGGTAGTACTAGTTGGGTGTTTGAATGTGTCTATGATGCCTGAAAACATGGCAAATATAGTTGATCAGACACGGTTAGTGAAAGTAATCATTCTGTTTTTTGTTATTTTGGGCAACTGCATGATATATGACATGGCAACTGCACGATATTTGACATGGCAACTACATAACACATAACATGGAAACGCAGTTTATTTAACATGGCAAATGCAGTTCATAAAACATGGCAACTGTAGTTTTGTGTCACATGTCAACTATATACCATTCCACATGGCAACTGCATTTTGATTACACATGGCAACTGTATGTGATTTCACATGGCAACTACGATTTTTCATTCTTATAATGTACCCGGTTGCCATTTTTCAATAGATCAACATGTCAAAAAACAGAAACAAAATGTGTGGTCTGAAAACGAAAAATCTGCGCGATGGCAGATTCAGTAGAAATCACATGGCAGATTCGATGGAAGCTGCATGGCAGATTTAGCAGCACATGTGTGGCATACATGCCATTTCTTTCAAATCATGTTGTCCACCAACAGTCATTTTAGAATTTTTAAAATCCTGACCATATACCTTACAAAAAATGTCACCTGCACATAAGTTACAATCCTCCACAATTGCTTTTATGGATTACCCGCCCCTTTCTTTGTTTTCTTGCGTTTTGCTTGAATTTCCAACCCCGATTTGTATCTTATCTCTTTTGGACGCCCTTTTGTGATGGAATGGGGCGAGTTCCTGACCTGGGTTTGCGTGCTTGCTCTTCCAGACCCTACCTCCGAGTTTTCAGATGACGGGCCCGTGGGCGAAGGCACACTTGAGGTGCGGGGAACCTGTGTAAGGCTTCTTCAACCTTCCTCTTTTTGATCTCATCAAGATCTCTTTTTAGGGCTTTCCTGTGTTTTTCTGCCACCCTCGTTGTCTCATCGCTCTTGCATGCTTCATCTATTACTTCAGCATAGTTCTTGGTCAACACAACGTGCCTCACGCCTTCCATGGTTGCCTCCGGTCTCTCGTCATGCACAACCAACACTGCATTTGATGTTTGTGGCCCCAACGCATCGTCAGCGTCCCAAGTCCATCGCCGCCTTATGAAATGGCGGGGCAATCGCGTGACCGCGTGCATGTCCATTACTTTCAGTATGTGACAGTACACAATCACGTCGCATTGGAATTTGCAGCATTGGCGGTAGTATTCGTCTTCGTTTATTGTTGCCTTCACATAGTAGTTCCTTCCCTTGTCCGGGTCTTCAGGTTCTAAAACCGACATGTCCAATAGTGAATACACCTTGAACGTATGTTCGTCCACTTGGCACGCTTTATTTCTTCCTGGAATCTGCATGTTTTTGTGCTTTTGTTAAACTCTTATACGATGTTTTGTAGCACCTTATGTTGAGGTAGGTCGTAACATAGCAACACGTTACACGTATATCTAAAACCAATGATGGCATGGAAATCATGTTCTTTTTCCTACATCTATTTGTTGTGTTTTTTGTTTCCATATGGCAACTGCACGATATTTTTCACATGGCAAAATGCATAACATTTTGAATTGGGAAATGAATTTCATTTAACATGGCAAATGCAGTTTATAAAACATGGCAAACGAAGTTTTGGGCCACATGTCAACTACATATCATTTTCACATGGCAACTACAGTTCAACCCACATGGCAGCTATAGTTCAACCCACATGGCAACTACAGTTCAACCCACATGGCAACTACAGATCATGCTTACACTTTTTCAATGGACATTCTTGAGAAAATTGCTTATTTACCATAAACAACCTCGGCTATTGCTTATTTTCCATCGAACAAACCAACTTTGCTCTTGTACCGCTTACAAGCTCGTTTCGTTGCCAATTTGCCATTGATGTTACTCTGTCGTTATACATCCGCCGTTAGATTGAATAACCCTTGTCAGTTTATCTAAAAATACCAGTACTACCCTCATCTATCACCCTCTTATTTTCTTGTAAAGAAAAAGGAAAACATGTGGTAAAAAAACCTTTCTTTCCCCCTGCAATACTCGACCCGCACAACTCCCCCGATTCCAACCCTAGCCTGGCCGCGGTGTGGCCATGGCGAAACCGCCGCCACCCCTCCCGCATCTGTTCCCGCTGGCCGGAGGTCCTCCTCTCGTGGTCGTCTCTCCATCCACCGGCCCTTCCGCCCCTACCCTCCAGCTGCTGCTCCCGCTGGTGGTCCTCCAGCTGCTGCTTCGGCCACAGCCAGCCCTCCATCTGCTTCTCCCGCCGCCGGCGGCCCTCCAGCGGATGCTCCCTCCGCCGCTGGCCCTCCAACTGTTGCTCCCTCCGCCACCGGCCCTCGAACTGTTGCTCCCTCCTCCGCCGGCCCTTCAGCTGGGAATCTTGCCGCCACTGGCCCTGCAGCATCGGATCTTGGAGCCGTCGGCCCTGCAGCTGTGGATCCAGCCGCCGGCGCCCCTACAGGTGCTTCTCCAGCCACGGGCCCTACAGATGCTGCTCCAGCCATCGCCGCCCATGCACTGTCTACTGCTGCCTCATCCCCAGCAGCCGTCGCCCCTACAACCGATGGACCTTCTGTTCCAGCTGGTGAGGATGTTGCTTCTTCAACATCTGCTCAATCCCCACGACGAATTCCTACAGTAAGGTAGTTCATTGTCTCATGTGTTCGTGATATGTTCTCTCACGATATTTAGTTGCACATTGCGCCTAATCTTTAGACAAATTGGTTGATGATTGTCATGGTTGCATCCGCAGGATGGACCAAGCATCAACATGTGTGCTAGAAGTTAGGATATGTAGCAGTCGCCGTAACTTCAGCGGAGGTTTTTCCTTCAGTTGGAGCATTGATTTGCATGCTATCACTACTATGAAGGGGTTCCTAGATGCTATTTCTGCACAATACTCTTGGGTTGTGTGGTCTGATGATGAAACTATCATTGTAGAATGGTTTGATCGTATTAATGAGAAATACAAACCTGTTGCAAATGATGAAGAGTTGATGACAATGTTTGAGTGTTTTAAGAAAGTTAGACATGGCAAAGTAGCACTTAAAGTTTTAAATGAACATGAAAAAAGGGATGAGTTAAATGTTGATATGCCATGTACTCCTTCACATGCAACACCTTCTCTAGCACTGCCTAGTCAGCCAAGTAATGTCAGTGAAGAAACTGAAGAACCTACGGATACATATCTAGCGAATCCACACGAGGAATGTGAACATGTAGGTGTTGATGAAGAAGACCAGTACTCAATTGGTAGTGCTTGCTCGGATTCCGATAGTAGTGAGGATGAGGTTGATAATGTTGTAGTTGATGTGGACGGTGTTGAGGACGGCAGTGATGATGAGGAGTGGATTGCAGAAGATGCTATACTGGATGATGCTCCTCCGGATGTAGCGCATAACATGGAAGACCCACCCATGGCTGTGGGCACTATATACCCGAATATTGAAGTGTTTAGATTGGCAATTGCTCAATACTCTATTAAGCGTGAATTTGAGTACAAAATTGAAAAATCTGAACCTACTCGATTCAGAGCTAAATGTGCACAAAAAGGATGCAAATGGAGAATACATGTCGATACAATTGATGATGGTGTCACTATGGAGGTATGTATATGATACTTGAATATATGTTATGTTACTTGAATTGATGTCTAACTTCAAAGTGAATTAGTATTTAGTACTGATTGTTATATGATTTGTATTTGCAGGTGAAAATCCATGATGAAGAACATAATTGTCACAGCACAAGAAAAAGTGATAACCCAAAGGCTGCTTCAAAGTCTTGGATATGTTCCAAGGTAATTGATTGGGTAAAAGAAGATCCTAGTGTAACATCAATGGAGCTACGAAGGAGGTTGCATGACAAGTACAAGATTTGGATCCGTTATGATAAAGTTTACCGTGGAAGAGAACTAGCATCAATGAGGTTGTTTGGAAATTGGGATGATTCATTTGACAAGTTATATGCTTGGAAAGCTGAAGTTGAAAAGAGATCTCCTGGAAGCATAGTGGCCATTGATCACATGGAGTACAAAGGGAAAAAAGGTTTGTGAGGATGTCTGTTGCATTCAAGCCTTTGTGTGATGGGTTTTTGGCCGGTTGCCGACCATACTTGGCAATTGATAGTACTCATTTGACTGGGAAGTATAGAGGTCAGCTAGCAACTGCTTGTGCTGTTGATGGGCACAATTGGTTGTACCCTGTTGCTTATGCAATTATTGACTCGGAAACAATAGAAAGTTGGGATTGGTTCATGGAGAAGCTTCATCAAGCTATTGTTGTCCACCTGGACTTGCAATCTGTTCGGATGCAGGAAAAGGGATTGATAGTGCAATTGAAGAGGTGTATAAGTATGCTGAACATAGGGAATGCATGCGCCACTTGGTTGTCAACTTTAAGAAAAAATTCCATGGTAAAGTATTTGATGACCATATGTGGCCAGCAGCTTATTCATGGACTCCAGAAGCTTTCGAAGCCCACATGGTAGCCACACATGAGAAAAAACTAAAGCAATAGAGTACTTGACAAGATACCATAGTAGGCTTTGGTCTAGGAGCAAATTTTCCACTTCCTCAAAGGTGGATTATGTGACAAACAATCTGGCCGAGTGCTTCAACAACTGGATTAACAAGCACAAGGGCATGATGTTGTTTCAGTTGGTGGACAAAATTAGAAGGAAAATATTAGTCAAGATGGAGAAGAGGAGGAGGATTGCCAAAAAAATTGGAAGGCCATCGTATACTACCTAGTGTCATGAAGGAGTTGAATGCAAAGAGTAGAGGGTTGGACATAGAGTATGAGAGGATTGACCACATGAAAGCAGAGGTGAGTGAGGGTGGTGAAGATGGCAAGCGACATGTTGTGGATCTGGACATGAGGACATGCACATGTAGAGAATTCCAAGTATCAGGGAAGCCTTGCAAGCATGCCATTTCCTTCATCGCCGGAATTAGAGGGGTCACTATAGAAGACTTTGTTGATGATTACTATAGTGTTGCCAAGTTCGCAACAGCATATACTCCTGTAATGTCGGGGCTTACTGATGCATCTCAATGGCCAAAGAAAACCCATGAATTCTTTTTGCACCCTCCAATCCTTCGAAGGGCTCCTGGGAGGCCAAAAGTAGAGAGGTACAAGAGTGGTGCTGAGCATAGCAAGAGCAAGAGAAGAAAAGGACAACATCAGTGCCCAATTTGCAAAGACAATGGTCATAGATGGTGTTCGCACACGAACACGTCACCGTGTACCCTCGACGCCGAGGGTGATGCACCGCAGCTCACGTCGAAGGAGACCCGTCGGAAGCGCGGTACGTAAGACAATCCGGCGGGCTCTTTTGTAGACCCGAAACCCCACACGCCTGGGAGGGACCCCGCCAGGGCGCGCGGCGGCTATGGCCTGCCCTAGATCGGCCTGACCGCCCCTAGGGCCTCGAGGTTCGCCGCCCTGCAATGAAGAACAAAAACGAAGAACGAGGAAAAAGAAGAACTAGGGTTAAAGAGAAAAGATAAAAGATAAAAAGTGGTATATAATTTGATCAATTGTGTGTTGTTCAATCGGCCATCACCCCTTAGATATATAAGAGGCGGCTGGACTTCCTGTGCAAGGAAAGGGCTTGGATTCACGTCCAAAACCCTAGTCAAATTCGGATTGGTTTTGTCCGAACTTTCCAAAACTGTTCGGTTTAAACTGGCTGCACCTCGTTGGTCTTTTTTGTGGTGGTAAATGACCTCGGATGGAAACGAGCCCAAAAGCAATCTTGACCGTTTCGACGAGACGAACAATTTTCATGTTGAACGTTTTTTTATCAGAGGCCATATTGAGGGCGTTTTATGCTGTTTTCCGAAGTCTGCGGCAGAAAAATCCAAAACCCGGACAAACAACCCCGGAGTGTCCGGCCGTCCTCGGAGAAATTCAAAACCCGGATGATCATTCCCGAAGTGTCTGGCCATCCTGATGCAGCTGCGCATTTTTGGCTCTAACTTTTGCATACGAACTCGGATTGGGACCATTTTTATATCAAAATCGACTGTTTCGACGAGACGAAGACAACTCGTGTAGACCATTTTTTCATTTGAGATCCTCTTAAGGGCCTAATTGGCCAAACTGTACTCTGAATATAAGATCTTAGTACTTTGAGCATAGTTTTGGCCTACGAGATGAAACCGGACGGCGATGGCCCAAACTTCAAAGATGTCCATATCAACAATATGGAACTCTTTCATGTAGAACACTTCTCCATTTGAAGCCATCTTAAATAAGTTCTTGACCGAGCCAAAATCTGGTGTCAATACATGCCCCCTGTTTTTCGGCAAAGCTTGTGTGCCGAAAAATAATTTGCACATATCTTGCTCTGAGGACGATGTCAACACTCCATCGGCCATTTGTATGTGCTTAGGACGATAAGTATATATCAGCCATTGCTTGTTTGAACCTCTTGATGCAACTTGGGTGAAAACTTCTCAACTTTTATAACAATCCGATGATAAGGTTCCATAGATATGCATCTCAAAGCCATCCTCTGAACCATATTATTCACCCTTTCGCTAGGATTTTGCAGATAATCAAGAATGACTTCCTCCAATCCTTGCTTTGCCTACATAAAAGTTTCATTAGTGGCTGAGGTGGTGAGCTCCAATTCGGCCTTACCTATATTGGCAAGAATAAGCATCGGCTGTTGATAGATGTGCAATACACCATGACGGACATGGTAGCCGGATGCTTGCTATGCCAACTCTCTCCAATTGTCATGTCTAGATATATGAAGGATATTAAAGCAACCCAAGGTAAATTTTGCATCTAGACATATCCCAAGATAAACTATAAGTGATTCATAAAAACATTGATAACCCTTGGATATTTGTTGCACTACTTATAACGAATCACTGAAAGCCTCAATCTGTATAGCACCTATAGCAACCAAAAGCTCAAAACCGAATAAAATTTCATATTCGGCTTTTATTATTGTGTAAACATATTTTAAGTGGTATGAGGCTTGTTTTTGTCTCCTATTGAACTAAGGACGATGTTAGGATACTACACCGTCCATGCATTGACATCATCTTAGGACGATAGATAAATATCGGCCATTACCATGTAAACTTCACTCAAAGCACATATAGCAGAAATAAACAAATGAAATGACAAATCAAGTATTTCGGCCCTTTGGATCAGCAATAAACTTGTAGCTAATCAAATGTACAGTGATTTGGCAATACCCTTCCATGATGTAAGAAATTATATTGCATCCATGGATTAAAATAAGCCCATTGAGGGTTACAAATCATACCTGATGACGAATTCCATGGCATACACATTATGGCATAGTTGAAGAATATGGATAATGTGTAGACCAAAGATGTTGAAACCTTCGGCTTGGTCCTTCGTAGTTTTCACTCTTTTCCTTCTTCACCTTTGCCGCACTTCTTGTAATGGAAGCTTGCACATAATTCTTATTTTGAGCACTTCCTTTGGGAACCCATGCCATGTTCCTTTCTTTAAGTTCTTGTGCACTAAGTTTTTGTAATTTCTTCTTTTGCCAATACGATAAGCCGAGCGGGCATCTCAGCTGTGATTCTGTTTTGACCAATGGCAATTCCTTTTTGGCCTTGTGCACTCTCAAATTCTTTTCTTCAGATTTGGCACTTCGATTCTCAATAATTGGTTGCTTTGTCTCATTGTCTTTAGTAGCCAATGTCAACACTTTAATTGGCTCTTTTTCATTTGAGATCAAATCTGAAATTGCACTCTTACGACCATCTCTTTTAATGCGGTAAACCTGCTTGACCACCTCTTTCTTCTTCCTTGAGCTCTGGACCGATTCCTTATGATTGAAACGGTCTTTGAAGCGTGATTGTTCAAATGTTGATCTTCTTGGAGCTGCATAATATTGGTGAGATGGTCTAGAATAAGATGGAGAATGTGCCCTTGTATCATACCTGTCCCATGATGAATATGTATCTATATGAGCATAGGGAGGCATCCACGGCATTGGCATTGGCGGCCCAAAATAAGGATATGAATATGTTGCATTAAAATTATCACTTTGCCAATACTGATCCTCATATTTGCGCCTTGGGGGTGACCTTGGTTTCTTTGCATGATTTGGCCGATAAGCATTCTTCTCTTCACTCTTCTTTTGATATTTATCCAATAGTTCAGCGAAGGTGATTTTTGATCTCTTACACTTGCGCTTATTTCGGCCTTTGTTTTCTTCTGGTTTGCTTTCATCGATCATTGGATTTGCTTGCTGCCCCCCAGTCCTTGGCATCTCCATTGTAGCTTCGATGGAATTCTTGCCCTCAAGATTATGTTCATTATGCTCTTCAACAACTTCTTTATTTGAAATCTTAATCCCATCACCTGCAGTTTTTACCTTCTCTTTCAATGGATCGGCTTGAACCAGTCGATGCAAAAACTTTCTGCCATCGGGACCAATCGAAATAGACTGGTCATCTTTTGGTGTCTCAACAAATTTCAATCATCCTTTATCAATGGCCGATTTAACTATTTGACGAAACATATTGCAATCCTCAAAACTATGTTTGAACGAATCATGCAACTTACAATACATTTGTCCTTGGATTGATGGCTTGATATGGTGATCAAGAATTCTTATGTAATTATTTTTTAGCAACAAATCAAATATTTGATCACACATGCTTGAATCGAAGGTATACCTTTTGTTTTCTAGCCGATCTTTTTGTGAGAACGGCTTTGGAGTTAAGCAAACAAATGGTTCAGATTTGGCATCTTCCCATTCGGCTATGAATTCTCTTTCGCATTCATTTTCCGATGTCCTTAAATAAGAAACTATACTAGCATCGGTTTTCCCAAAAGATTTTAACATTGGCTTTAAATTTCTGAAACGAAGATATTTAGAACATACATGTCTCAGTTGAGACCAAGTGCAAGCCAAGTACAAAATAAGCAAAGCTACCCAACTAGATATGAACTTTAGACAAAGAAACACAGAAAGCGTTGGTTGTAACAATAAGTCATTATCGATCTTTATAAATGGCGCAATGGGTTGACCGATATGTTCCATAACAATTTTATTGCTAACAAGTAAATTACCCTTCTTCATTGGTCTTTCAAAATTACTTATGAGGATTTTTCTAATATATGCATCAACAATAAAGTTCTGACCAAATCTGAAAATAGGTAAATTACTCGCTATGCATACCTCTTCAAATATGTTGGGAGAGCATGATGGTGGTGCCACTTGAAGAACATCTTGCTCCGTCTTTGGATGGCTCCCCAACACCTTGTCATCATCTTTTTCTTGATTCCGTCCATCATTGGTTTGAAGATCCATGTCAGCCGAACTTTGTTCGGCTACTTGTTCTTGTCCTTAAGGCTTGTCAATGGCACAGAACTCATAGGGCAAAAAATAGGTTCCATTAACTTCAGAAAAATCAAGCATGGTTGTTTTGCTATGCTTGCCATGCCCTTTCTCAATAATGCTTGCCTCTTTGGATTTGGTGGATTCGAAATATATACTACTTGGTTCGGCTTTTTCAACCGAAGCACTTTCAAGTTCCGAATCATCCTTCTTTTCATTGATACTACCAATTGGCAATGCTTCTTTTATCTGAGCCAATTCTTTTTCTATTTGTTTCTGGCGGCGAGCGGCAAAGTTGGCTTTAAGCTTTTTCTCAATTTCAGCCCACTCCGGATATGATTGCCCCCCAATGCTTTTAGATTCTTTCGGCAATGATACACGGATGTTGCCGAAATTTTGCAATTGTATAGGGGGTGTATAATATGATGTAGTACTAGGTGAAGGCATATGCATTGTTGTAAGACCATACTTTTGCTCGCTAATTTTATCAATTGGCAAAGATTCATCTTCTTGCAAAACTCTAGCTTTTATTGCGGCATAATCAAGAAATAGCCCCTTTTCATGTTGTTCAAGGCAAAGAGCACTAATTCTCTTATTTTGGGCTAAACTCTTCAATGCAGCCACCACTACCTCATCTTCTACAATATTGGGCACAACCGCTCCTGTAAAATTTACATTCATTCGGCTATAACCAGGAAGGTGTGAAGCCGAATTATGAGCATCTACAGTTGTGTATGGTGCCGAAGAATTACTAACATGAGGTGTAGCATATGACGGTTGAGAGTAATTGGCTGAATAGCCACTAGTAGCATGGCCAATTCTCTCATTCATCGGCATGGTTGGATTACTATATTGCACATTAGTTGCCGATGAATAAAAGGGTGAAACACTTTCTTGCATGGCATTGGAAATTCTAACTTGGGGTGTTTCAAATTGATTAATCGAACTCATCATGTTGCTCATCAGCATATGAATTTGCTGGGTTGCCGATGCATGTGAGTTGGGATACATATGGTGCATGTTACTAATATCATAAGAAGTTGAAGTATATAAATTACTTTGAATCGGCCCTTGCACGTAGTTAGTTGCATGATTGAAAAAACTAGGGTTGGCCGATAGAGTATACTCATTGAACAATCTAGTAACACCATATGAATTATTTGCATCTACATAAAGGGATTGGGTATTCATATTACCTTTGTAGACTGCAAACCCTAGATGACGATCTCTTCGTATCAAGAACGGGCCGGAGACCGTTCGAAGCTTCGTCCCCAGCAGAGTCGCCAAAAAGTGTGTTGACGCCGGAACGCGTCACACGAACACGTCGATGTGTACCCGTGGCACCGAGGGAGATGCTCCGCAACTCACACCGCGGGAGGCCGACTTCCAGCGCGATACGCAAGACAGCAAGCCGGCGCTTTTGGGACCAGACGCCCCGCTCGCCCGGGAGGGACCCCGTCAGGGCTCGCGGCGACGATTGGCTGCTCGAGGTCGGCCTTACCGCCCCTAGAGCCTCGTGGATTCGCAGCCTCCAATCTTGAAGAACGACGAAGAATGAGAAGAAAGATAGAAGGGAAGAGATAAAAGTAGATGAACACGGAAAAGTAGTAGATTGATTGATCGATTGTGTGTTGTTCAATCGGCCATCACCCCTTAGATATATAAGAGGCGGCTGGACTTCCCGTGCAAGGTAAAGGCTTGGATTCACGTCCAAAACCCTAGTCAAATTCGGATTGGTTTTGTCCGAACTTTCCAAAACTGCTCAGTTTAAACTGGCTGCACCTTGCTGGTCTTTTTTGTTGTGGTAAATGACCTCGGATGGAAACGAGCCCAAAAGCTATCTTGACCGTTTCGACGAGACGAACAACTTTCATGTTGAACGTTTTTTGATCAGAGGCCATCTTGAGGGCGTTTTAGGCTGTTTCCGAAGTCTGCTGCAGAAAAATCCAAAACCCGGACAAACAACCCCGGAGTGTCCGGACGTCCTCGGAGAAATTCAAAAACCGGATGATCATTCCCGGAGTGTCTAGCCATCCTGATGCAGCTGCGCATTTTTGGCTCTAACTTTTGCATACGAACTCGTATTGGGACGAGTTTTATATCAAAATCGACCGTTTCGACGAGACGAAGACAATTCATGTAGACTACTGTTTCATTTGAGGTATTCTTAAGGGCCTAATTGGCCAAACTGTACTCTGAATATAAGATCTTTGTACTTTGAACATAGTTTTGGCCTTCGAGATGAAACCGGACAGCGATGGCCCAAACTTCAAAGATGTCCATATCAACAATACGGAACTCTTTCATGTAGAACACTTCTCCATTTGAAGCCATCTTAAATAAGTTCTTGACCGAGCCAAAATCTGGTGTCAACAGATGGCAAGGTTGCAAAAATGTTGATCCAGATGCAAAAGAAGCGTATGCTGATGTGGCAAAAGAAAGAAGGTAAGAGTGTAATTTTGTTAACAATTATCATGCATATAACAATGCTAATGTTCTTTTGGTCATGTAGGAAAAAAAGAAATAAATCCAAAGTTGTAGCAAGGAGTGGTGACGCTAATATTCAAGCAATCGAAGGTACCCGACCAACGCAGCCCCTTCCATGTTCAACTACCAACCAAGTGAAGTAGATGTGGTGAAGTCAACATCATCTAAGACTACATCATCTAAATCTTTGAGGTAAATGACACCTTAGTTTTCAAGATTATATTGTGCTTCTCTTTTGCAATCATATCATCTACTTATACATGAATTGTTAATTTAGGTCCAAAACCGGTTCGAACCAAATTGAGAGCACCTCAATGGAAATTGCGTCAACACCAAAGCGGCGCAAGGGCAAGTCGAAGGCAAAGGTGATCCCAGCTGCAGCGGACAGCCCCGCAATGTCCACTCGAAGCAAGAAAAGGCAACCAAACAGCCCTGCGATGGCCACTCGTAGCAAGAAAAAACTGAAAGTGTGAACTTGTTTCTTTCTATGACATTTGTGGACTTGTTTTCTTGCACTGGACATTGGTCTCTTTTGTGCATTTAAATTTCTTGTATTGGACATTGGTCTCTTTCGTGCACTTCAGTTTCTTGTACTGGACTATGAGTACCATGTCTATTTCTCCTGTTTACTATCCTCATTATGTGTTATGATGCAAATATCTTATTGTCATGCTTATAACTGTTTGATCATGAAATTACAAGCAAGGTGCTGCCAATTTTTTTTAGAGAAATATGTTATCTTAATATTTGTTATTCTCATGCAAGCTAGCTCCAGCAAGGTGCTACCTTTTATTCTTGTTATGTGTTATGATGAAAATATTGTATTGTTCTCATAAATTGTTTGATCTATAATTACAAGCAAGATGTTGCCAATTTTTTTTACAGAAATATGTAATCTCAATATGTTATGATAATTTGAACAGAAGTGGTTCAGCATGGTTAAAAGGAACAATAGGTAAGGTTGCTCATTTGCCATTGAGGGTAAAATCATCATTTTGCTTACTTTAACAGAAGTGGCTAGCACCAAGTAAACGGCTGATGGCAAATTAGCAACAAAACAAGCTTATAAGCGGTACAAGAGCAACGTTAGTTTGTTCAATGGCAAATGAGCCATACCCAGCTTGTCAATGGTAAATAAGCAATTATCTCATTTTCAATAGATCAGCAAGTCAAAAAATATGGCAACTGTATTGCATCCTATATGGCACCTACTATCTTCATGCTTTGTGCAAATAAGAGGGTAACATAATCGACTTACTTGTTAAAAAACGTGTTGGTATATATCTTGCTCATCTGCCTCTCCATTGGCAAATATGTTAGCAATTTAGGCTGCTTGAGTGCGGTGTTCGCTTCTTGCTGTAGCTCAGATCCCAGTATTTTTTGTTGCAAAGCTTTGTATTGCTTGGCAAACTGCAGCAATGAGTTTCTAGGGCTCATGTACCGCTTCAAAACAGCGTTGAACCCCTCGCTGCGCTGCGTAGTCTGCGGAAATGGGAAGAAGCACTGCATGAAGTAGGCCGGCACCCGGTACATTCGTTTCTCCCACAGGTCAGTAAGTGTCTCGTTGTCTTGCACTTGGTATGTTTCAATCATAGCCGTCCAACTCCGTTCAAACTCCTCCACCGTCAGGCTGTGGTCCACGCATAACTTGAATGCCTTATGCAGCTCTAGACGGTCAGCAAATAATGGTCCTAGCATCTCCTCGGTCTTTTTAATAATATGCCACATGCAATGCCTGTGCACTGCCAACGGAAAGACCTCCCCTATGCCTGCATGCATGCTAAAATCCTGGTCTGTTATTATGTTCATCGGAGCAAGCCCATCCATGCACTTCAAGAAGGTTTTGAATAGCCAAGTGTAACCATCCATATTTGTGTTCCGAACGAGTCCGCAACCGAGCTGCAATGACTGATTGTGGTTATTTATTCCTATGAATGGAGCGCAGGGCATCTTGTACATATTAGTGAGATATGTCGCGTCGAATGATATGCAATCACGGAAATGTTTGTAGTCCCTTCTTGCAGCACCATCCACCCAATACATGTTTCTGACATGGTCCTCATCATCCAATCTTATCTTGTAGAAGAAATCAACATCTGCTTTTGCTTTCTCTTTAAAGTAGGCTATCGCGACTTCTATGTCAGCCAACCTGCTCTCTATACGGTACTTTGCCTTTAAGTTTGTGACGTCTGCTGGTATGTAGGGCATGCTACTCAGTCTACCATCTCCGCTGTGGATCAGGGATAGTATTAGGACCATTCTTGATGGACCGACATTACAATCATGTAGCAACTTTACGAATTTCTTCTCGAGGGGGCCGAATCCTCTGTGGGCGCTCAGAAATTTTACCAAATCAAACTTATTTATGAGTTTGTGGTTGTGTTCATCGAAATAGTCGGTGACCACCCACTGTGCTCCATCTGCGTTTAGCTTACACCGGACAGGGCATTCTGTCTTGACAATGATACCTCTTTTTCGTTCCGGCACGACAGGGGCAACACCTTTCCCCTTCTTGTTCCTTCGTGCCTTGTAGCACCTTATCTCACCTCTGCTGTACTCGTTAGTTTTTTACTTTTCCTATCGTATTCGGTGTTCACCGCAAACCCATGGAACATTGCATATGTCTGGTAAAATTCCTTGGCATCTTCAAACGAATCAAATCTTTGCCCAACATATGGTGGCTGAGGTATACCATGATTTCTGATTGCCCATCTTCTTCATCCCCTTGTGCTTCGTCATCAGTTTCATCATTCACTTCAGTATTGGCGGTTGTTGTTGGAAATATGCTCTAGAGGCAATAATAAATGAGTTATTATTATTATATTTCCTTGTTCATGATAATTGTTTATTATCCATGCTATAATTGTATTGATAGGAAACTCAGATACATGTGTGGATACATAGACAACACCATGTACCTAGTAAGCCTCTAGTTGACTAGCTCGTTGATCAATAGATGGTTACGGTTTCCTGACCATGGACATTGGATGTCGTTGATAACGGGATCACATCATTAGGAGAATGATGTGATGGACAAGACCCAATCCTAAGCCTAGCACAAAGATCATGTACTTAGTATGCTAAAGCTTTTCTAATGTCAAGTATCATTTCCTTAGACCATGAGATTGTGCAACTCCCGGATACCGTAGGAATGCTTTGGGTGTACCAAACATCACAACGTAACTGGGTGGCTATAAAGGTGCACTACAGGTATCTCCGAAAGTGTCTGTTGGGTTGGCACGAATCGAGACTGGGATTTGTCACTCCGCGTGACGGAGAGGTATCTCTGGGCCCACTCAGTAGGACATCATCATAATGTGCACAATGTGACCAAGGGGTTGATCACGGGATGATGTGTTACGGAACGAGTAAAGAGACTTGCCTGTAACGAGATTGAACAAGGTATCGGGATACCGACGATCGAATCACGGGCAAGTACTATACCGGTAGACAAAGGGAATTGCATACGGGATTGCTTGAATCCTTGACAACGTGGTTCATCCGATGAGATCATCATGGAACATGTGGGAGCCAACATGGGTATCCAGATCCCGCTGTTGGTTATTGACCGGAGAATGTCTCGGTCATGTCTGCATGGTTCCCGAACCCATAGGGTCTACACACTTAAGGTTCGGTGACGCTAGAGTTGTTATGGGAAATAGTATGTGGTTACCGAAGGTTGTTCAGAGTCCTGGATGAGATCCCGGACATGACGAGGAGCTCCGGAATGGTCCGGAGGTGAAGATCGGTATATTGGACGAAGGGTATGGGAGTCCGGAATTGTTCCGGGGGTACCAGGTGATGACCAGCGTGTCCGAAAGGGGTTTCGGAGGCCCCGGCAAGCTTTGGGGGGCCTTATGCGCCAAGGGGAGAGGGCACATCAGCCCACTAAGGGGCTGAGCGCCCCTCCCACCCCATCTCACGTAACCTGGAGAGGTGGGGGCGCCACCCCTAGGGCAGCCACCCCTCCTGGCTTGGGGGGCAAGTTTCCTAGGGGGTGGGGGCGCCAAAACCCATGTAGGGTTTCCCCTATGGCCGCCGCCCCTCCCCTAGGAAACCCTAGGGCGCATCCCCCTCCTCCCTTCCCCCTATATATAGTGAGAGAGAGAGAGGGCAACCGCACCCCTTCCCCTGGCGCAGCCCTCTCCCTCCTCCAACACCTCCTCCTCCTCCGTAGTGCTTGGCGAAGCCCTGCCGGAGAACCACGAGCTCCATCACCGCCATGTCGTCGTGCTGTCGGAGTTCTCCCTCAACTTCTCCTCTCCCCTTGCTGGATCAAGAAGGAGGAGACGTCCCCGGGCTGTACGTGTGTTGAACGCGGAGGCACCGTTCTTCGGTGCTTAGATTGGAATCAACCGCGATCTGAATCGCTGCGAGTACGACTCCTTCATCCGCGTTCTTGTAACGCTTCCGCTTAGCGATCTTCAAGGGTATGAAGATGCTCATCCTCTCCCTCTCTTTTTGCTAGAATATCCATAGATTGATCTTGGTGTTGCGTAGAAAATTTTGAATTTCTGCTACGTTCCCCAACAGTGGCATCATGAGCTAAGTCTATGCGTAGTTTCTATGCACGAGTAGACCACAAGTTGTTGTGGGCGTTGATTTTGTTCAATATATTTACCGTTACTAGTCCAATCTTGTTTCGACGGTATTGTGGGATGAAGCGGCCCGGACCGACCTTACACGTACACTTACGTGAGACAGGTTCCACCGACTGACATGCACTTGTTGCATAAGGTGGCTAGCGGGTGCCAGTCTCTCCCACTTTAGTCGGATCGGATTCGATGAAAAGGGTCCTTATGAAGGGTAAATAGCAATTGACATATCACGTTGTGGTTTTTGCGTAGGTAAGAAACGTTCTTGCTAGAAACCCATAGCAGCCATGTAAAACATGCAAACAACAATTAGAGGACGTCTAACTTGTTTTTGCAGGGTATGCTATGTGATGTGATATGGCCAAAAGAATGTGATGAATGATATGTGATGTATGAGATTGATCATGTTCTTGTAATAGGAATCACGACTTGCATGTCGATGAGTATGACAACCGGTAGGAGCCATAGGAGTTGTCTTAATTTATTGTATGACCTGCGTGTCAATGAACTACGCCATGTAATTAGTTTACTTTATTGCTAAACCGTTAGCCATAGTAGTAGAAGTAATAGTTGGCGAAATAACTTCATGGAGACACGATGATGGAGATCATGATGATGGAGATCATGGTGTCATGCTGGTGACGATGATGATCATGGAGCCCCGAAGATGGAGATCAAAAGGAGAAAAATGATATTGGCCAGATCATGTGACTTTTTGATTGCATGTGATGTTTATCATGTTTATGCATCTTATTTGCTTAAAACGACGGTAGTACATAAGATAATCCCTCATTAAAGTTTCAAGAAAGTGTTCCCCCTAACTGTGCACCGTTGCGAAAGTTCGTTGTTTCGAAGCACCACGTGATGATCGGGTGTGATAGATTCTAACGTTCACATACAACGGGTGTAAGCCAGATTTACACACGCAAAACACTTAGGTTGACTTGACGAGCCTAGCATGTACAGACATGGCCTCGGAACACAAGAGACCGAAAGGTCGAGCATGAGTCGTATGGTAGATACGATCAACATGAAGATGTTCACCGATGATGACTAGTCCGTCTCACGTGATGATCGGACACGGCCTAGTCGACTCGGATCATGTAATCACTTAGATGACTAGAGGGATGTCTATCTGAGTGGGAGTTCATAAGATGAACTTAATTATCCTGAACATATCAAAAGCCCTTTGCAAATTATGTCATAGCTCGCGCTTTAGTTCTACTGTTTTAGATATGTTCCTAGAGAAAATATAGTTAAAAGTTGACAGTAGCAATTATGCGGACAGTAGAAGGCTTATGTCCTTAATGCACCGCTCGGTGTGCTGAACGTCGAACGTCGTCTGCGGATGTCGCGAACATCTGACATACACGTTTTGATAACTACGTGATAGTTCAGTTAAACGGTTTAGAGTTGAGGCACCAAAGACGATTTCAAAACGTCGCGGAACATATGAGATGTTTCGAGGGCTGAAATTGGGATTTCAGGCTCGTGCCCACGTCAAGAGGTATAAGACCTCCAACGATTTTCTTAGCCTGCAAACTAAGGGAGAAAAGCTCAATCGTTGAGCTTGTGCTCAGATTGTCTGAGTACAACAATCACTTGAATCGAGTGGGAGTTGATCTTCCAGATGAGATAGTGATTTTTCTCCAAAGACATTGCCACCAAGCTGATAGAGCTTCGTGATGAACTATAACATATCAGGGATAGATATGATGATCCTTGAGCTATTCGCAATGTTTGACACCGCGAATGTAGAAATCAAGAAGGAGCATCAATTGTTGATGGTTAATGAAACCACTAGTTTCAAGAAGGGCAAGGGCAAGAAGGGGTACTTCATGAAACGGCAAATCAGTTGCTGCTCCAGTGAAGAAACCCAGGGTTGAACCCAAACCCGAGACTAAGTGCTTCTGTAATGAGGGAACGGACACTGAAGCAGAACTACCCTAGATACTTGGTAGATGAGAAGGCTGGCAAGGTCGATAGAAGTATATTGGATATACATTATGTTAATGTGTACTTTACTAGTACTCCTAGTAGCACCAGGGTATTAGATACTGGTTCGGTTGCTAAGTGTTAGTAACTCGAAATAAAAGCTATGGAATAAACGGAGACTAGCTAAAGGTGAGCTGACGATATGTGTTGGAAGTGTTTCCAAGGTTGATGTGATCAAGCATCGCACGCTCCCTCTACCATCGAGATTGGTGTTAAACCTAAATAATTGTTATTTGGTGTTTGCGTTGAGCATATACATGATTGGATTATGTTTATCGCAATACGGATATTCATTTAAGGAGAATAATGGTTACTCTGTTTATTTGAATAATACCTTCAATGGTCTTGCACCTAAAAGGAATGGTTTATTGAATCTCGATCGTAGTGATACACATGTTCATGCCAAAAGATATAAGATAGTAATGATAGTACCACTTACTTGTGGCACTGCCATGTAAGTCATATTGGTGTAAAACGCATGAAGAAGCTCCATGTTGATGGATCTTTGGACTCAATCGTTTTTTGAAAAGTTTGAGACATGTGAACCATGTCTATTGGTGTATACGCATGAAGAAACTCCATGCAGATGGATCGTTTGGACTCGCTTGATTTTGAATCACTTGAGATATGCAAAATCATACCACATGGGCAAGATGACTGAAAAGCCTCGTTTTCAGTAAGATGGAACAAGATAGCAACTTGTTGGAAGTAACACATTCTGATGTGTGCAGTCCAATGAGTGCTGAGGCATGCAGTGAATATCGTTATGTTCTTACTTCACATATGATTTGATTAGATGTTGAGTATATTTACTTGATGAAACACAAGTCTGAATTATTGAAAGGTTCAAGTGATTTCAGAGTGAAGTTGAAGATCTTCGTGACAAGAGGATAAAATGTCTGTGATATGATCATGGAGATGGATATCTGAGTTGCGAGTTTGGTACACAATTGAGACATTGTGGAAATTGTTTCACAACTAACACCGCCTGGAACACCATAGTGTGATGGTGTGTCCGAACATCATAGATGCACCCTATTGGATATGGGGCATACCATGATGTCTCTTATCGAATTACCACTATCGTTCATGCGTTAGGCATTAGAGACAACCACATTCACTTTAATAGGGCACCATGTAATTCCGTTGAGACGACACCGTTTGAACTATGGTTTGGAGAAACCTAAGTTGTCGTTTCTTAAAAGTTTGGGGCTGCGACGCTTATGTGAAAAAGGTTTCAGGCTGATGAGCTCGAACCCAAAGCGGATAAATACATCTTCATAGGACACCCAAAACAGTTGGGTATACCTCCTAATTCAGATCCGAAAGCAATAGGGATTGTTTCTTGAATCGGGTCCTTTCTCGAGGAAAAGTTTGTCTCGAAAATTGAGTGGGAGGATGGTGGAGACTTGATAAGGTTATTGAACCATCACTTCAACCAGTGTGTAGCAGGGCACAGGAAGTTGTTCCTGTGGCACCTACACCAATTGAAGTGGAAGTTGATGATTGTGATCATGAAACTTCGGATCAAGTCACTACCGAACCTCGTAGGGTGACAAGGATGTGTACTACTTCAAATGGAATAGTAATCATGTCTTGAAGGTCATGTTGCTAGACAACAATGGACCTACGAGCTATGGAGAAGCGATGGTGGGCCTGGATTCCGACAAATGGCTCGAGGCCATAAAATCCGAGAGAGGATCCATGTATGAAAAAAAAGTGTAGACTTTGGTAGAACTACCCGATGGTCGTAAGGCGAGTACAGATGGATTTTAAAAGAAAGACGGACAATGATGGTAAGTATCACCATTAAGAAAGCTCGATCTGTCGTTAAGATGTTTTCCGACAAGTTCAAGGAGTTGACTGCGGTGAGGCTTTCTCACTCGTAGCGATGCTAAGAGTCTGTTGGAATTGGATTAGCAGTTACTGCATTATTTATGAAATCTTGCAGATAGGATGTCAAAACATTTTTTCCTCGACAATTTTCTTGAGGGAAGGTTGTATGTGATACAACCTGAAGGTTTTGTCAATCCTGAAAGATGCTAACAAGCATGCAAGGCTCCAGCAATCCTTCTAAGGACTGGAGTAAGCATCTCGGAGTTGGAATGTACGCTTTGATGAGATGATCAAAGATTTTGGGTTTATACAAAGTTTATGAGAAACTTGTATTTCCAAAGAAGAGTGTGGAGCATTATAGAATTTCTGATGAGTATATGTTGTTGACATATTGTTGATCAGAAATGATGTAGAATTTCTGGAAAGCATATAGGGTTATTTGAAAAGTGTTTTTCAATAGAAAACCTGGATTAAGTTGCTTAAACATTGAGCATCACGATCTATGAGGATAGATCAAAAACCGCTAAATGGTACTTTCAAATGAGCACATACCTTGACATGATCTTGAAGGTGTTCAAGATGGATCAGTCAAAGAAGGAGTTCTTGCCTGAGTTGTAAGGTATGAAGTTAAGAGTTAAAGCTCGACCACGGTAGAAGAGAGAGAAAGGACGAAGGTCGTCCCCTATGCTTCAGACGTGGGCTCTATAGTATGCTATGCTGTGTACCGCACCGGAAGTGTGCCTTGCCATGAGTCAGTCAAGGGGTACAAGAATGATCCTGGAATGGATCATTGGACAGCGGTCAAAATTGTCCTTGGAGTAAATAAGGACATGTTTCTCGATTATGGAGGTGATAAAGAGTTCGGCGTAAAGGGTTACGTCGATGCAAGATTTAACACCTATCCGAGTGACTCTGAGTAGCAAACCGGATACGTATAGTTGAGCAACCATTTGGAATACCTTCAAGTGGAGCGTGGAAGCAGCATTTACAATATGACCTAGAGATTTGCAAAGTGCATACGGATCTGAATGTTGCAGACCCGTTGACTAAAACCTCTCTCACAAGCAAAACATGATCAAACCCCAGAACTCATTGAGTCTTAATCACATGATGATGTGAACTAGTTTAGTGACACTAGTAAACTCTTTGGATGTTGGTCACATGGCGATGTGACCTGTGAGTGTTAATCACATGGCGATGTGAACTAGATTATTGACTCTAGTGCAAGTGGGAGACTGTTGGAAATATGCTCTAGAGGCAATAACAAATGAGTTATTATTATTATATTTCCTTGTTCATGATAATCGTTTATTATCCATGCTATAATTGTATTGATAGGAAACTCAAATACATGTGTGGATACATAGACAACACCATGTCCCTAGTAAGCCTCTAGTTGACTAGCTCGTTGATCAATAGATGGTTACGGTTTCCTGACCATGGACATAGGATGTCGTGATAATGAGATCACATCATTAGGAGAATGATGTGATGGACAAGACCCAATCCTAAGCCTAGCACAAAGATCGTGTAGTTCGTATGCTAAAGCTTTTCTAATATCAAGTATCATTTCCTTAGACCATGAGATTGTGCAACTCCCGGATACCGTAGGAATGCTTTGGGTGTACCAAACGTCACAACGTAACTGGGTGGCTATAAAGGTGCACTACGGGTATCTCCGAAAGTGTCTGTTGGGTTGGCACGAATCGAGACTGGGATTTGTCACTCCGCGTGACGGAGAGGTATCTCTGGGCCCACTCAGTAGGACATCATCATAATGTGCACAATGTGACCAAGGGGTTGATCACGGGATGATGTGTTACGGAACGAGTAAAGAGACTTTCCGGTAACGAGATTGAACAAGGTATCGGGATACCGACGATCGAATCTCGGGCAAGTACTATACCGGTAGACAAAGGGAATTGCATACGGGATTGCTTGAATCCTTGACATCGTGGTTCATCCGATGAGATCATCATGGAACATGTGGGAGCCTACATGGGTATCCAGATCCCGCTGTTGGTTATTGACCGGAGAATGTCTCGGTCATGTCTGCATGGTTCCCGAACCCATAGGGTCTACACACTTAAGGTTCGGTGACGCTAGAGTTGTTATGGGAAATAGTATGTGGTTACCGAAGGTTGTTCAGAGTCCCGGATGAGATCCCGGACATGACGAGGAGCTCCGGAATGGTCCGGAGGTGAAGATCGGTATATTGGACGAAGGGTATTGGAGTCCGGAATTGTTCCGGGGGTACCAGGTGATGACCAACGTGTCCGAAAGGGGTTTCAGAGGCCCCGGCAAGCTTTGGGGGGCCTTATGGGCCAAGGGGAGAGGGCACATCAGCCCACTAAGGGGCTGAGCGCCCCTCCCACCCCATCTCACGTAACCTGGAGAGGTGGGGGCGCCACCCCTAGGGCAGCCACCCCTCCTGGCTTGGAGGGCAAGTTTCCTAGGGGGTGGGGGCGCCAAAACCCATCTAGGGTTTCCCCTATGGCCGCCGCCCCTCCCCTAGGGAACCCTAGGGCGCCTCCCCCTCCTCCCTTCCCCCTATATATAGTGAGAGAGAGAGAGGGCAACCGCACCCCTTCCCCTGGCAGCCCTCTCCCTCCTCCAACACCTCCTCCTCCTCCGTAGTGCTTGGCGAAGCCCTGCCGGAGAACCACGAGCTCCATCACTGCCATGTCGTCGTGCTGTCGGAGTTCTCCCTCAACTTCTCCTCTCCCCTTGCTGGATCAAGAAGGACGAGACGCCCCCGGGCTGTACATGTGTTGAACGCGGAGGCACCGTTCTCCGGTGCTTAGATCGGAATCAACCGCGATCTGAATCGCTGCGAGTACGACTCCTTCGTCCGCGTTCTTGTAATGCTTCCACTTAGCGATCTTCAAGGGTATGAAGATGCTCATCCTCTCCCTCTCTTGTTGCTAGAATCTCCATAGATTGATCTTGGTGTTGCGTAGAAAATTTTGAATTTCTGCTACGTTCCCCAACAGTGGCATCATGAGCTAGGTCTATGCGTAGTTTCTATGCACGAGTAGACCACAAGTTGTTGTGGGCGTTGATTTTGTTCAATATGCTTACCGTTACTAGTCCAATCTTGTTTCGACGGTATTGTGGGATGAAGCGGCCCGGGCCGACCTTACACGTACACTTACGTGAGACAGGTTCCACCGACTAACATGCACTTGTTGCATAAGGTGGCTAGCGGGTGCCAGTCTCTCCCACTTTAGTCGGATCGGATTCGATGAAAATGGTCCTTATGAAGGGTAAATAGCAATTGACATATCACGTTGTGGTTTTTGCGTAGGTAAGAAACGTTCTTGCTAGAAACACATAGCAGCCATGTAAAACATGCAAACAACAATTAGAGGATGTCTAACTTGTTTTTGCAGGGTATGCTATGTGATGTGATATGGCCAAAAGAATATGATGAATGATATGTGATGTATGAGATTGATCATGTTCTTGTAATAGGAATCACGACTTGCATGTCGATGAGTATGACAACCGGTAGGAGCCATAGGAGTTGTCTTAATTTATTGTATGACCTGCGTGTCAATGAACTACGCCATGTAATTAGTTTACTTTATTGCTAAACCGTTAGCCATAGTAGTAGAAGTAATAGTTGGCGAGATAACTTCATGGAGACACGATGATGGAGATCATGATGATGGAGATCATGGTGTCATGCTGGTGACGATGATGATCATGGAGCCCCGAAGATGGAGATCAAAAGGAGCAAAATGATATTGGCCAGATCATGTGACTTTTTGATTGCATGTGATGTTTATCATGTTTATGCATCTTATTTGCTTAGAACGACGGTAGTAAATAAGATGATCCCTCATTAAAATTTCAAGAAAGTGTTCCCCCTAACTATGCACCATTGCGAAAGTTCGTTGTTTCGAAGCATCACGTGATGATCGGGTGTGATAGATTCTAACGTTCACATACAACGGGTGTAAGCCAGATTTACACACGCGAAACACTTAGGTTGACTTGACGAGCCTAGCATGTACAGACATGGCCTCGGAACACAAGAGACCGAAAGGTCGAGCATGAGTCGTATGGTAGATACGATCAACTTGAAGATGTTCACCGATGATGACTATTCCGTCTCACGTGATGATCGGACACGGCCTAGTTGACTCGGATCATGTAATCACTTAGATGACTAGAGGGATGTCTATCTGAGTGGGAGTTCATAAGATGAACTTAATTATCCTGAACATATTCAAAAGCCCTTTGAAAATTATGTCATAGCTCGCGCTTTAGTTCTACTGTTTTAGATATGTTCCTAGAGAAAATATAGTTAAAAGTTGACAGTAGCAATTATGCGGACAGTAGAAGGCTTATGTCCTTAATGCACCGCTCGGTGTGCTGAACCTCGAACGTCCTCTGCGGATGTCGCGAACATCTGACATACACGTTTTGATAACTACGTGATAGTTCAGTTAAACGGTTTAGAGTTGAGGCACCAAAGACGATTTCGAAACGTCGCGGAACATATGAGATGTTTCGAGGGCTGAAATTGGGATTTCAGGCTCGTGCCCACGTCAAGAGGTATAAGACCTCCAACGATTTTCTTAGCCTGCAAACTAAGGGAGAAAAGCTCAATCGTTGAGCTTGTGCTCAGATTGTCTGAGTACAACAACCACTTGAATCGAGTGGGAGTTGATCTTCCAGATGAGATAGTGATTTTTCTCCAAAGACATTGCCACCAAGCTGATAGAGCTTCGTGATGAACTATAACATATAAGGGATAGATATGATGATCCTTGAGCTATTCGCAATGTTTGACACCGCGAATGTAGAAATCAAGAAGGAGCATCAATGGTTGATGGTTAATGAAACCACTAGTTTCAAGATGGGCAAGGGCAAGAAGGGGTACTTCATGAAATGGCAAATCAGTTGCTGCTCCAGTGAAGAAACCCAGGGTTGAACCCAAACCCGAGACTAAGTGCTTCTGTAATGAGGGAACGGACACTGAAGCAGAACTACCCTAGATACTTGGTAGATGAGAAGGCTGGCAAGGCCGATAGAAGTATATTGGATATACATTATGTTAATGTGTACTTTACTAGTACTCCTAGTAGCACCAGGGTATTAGATACTGGTTCGGTTGCTAAGTGTTAGTAACTCGAAATAAAAGCTACGGAATAAACGGAGACTAGCTAAAGGTGAGCTGACGATATGTGTTGGAAGTGTTTCCAAGGTTGATGTGATCAAGCATCGCACGCTCCCTCTACCATCGAGATTGGTGTTAAACCTAAATAATTGTTATTTGGTGTTTG
>LR880969.1:2823477-2842810 GCA_904067115.1 Aegilops sharonensis | reverse complement strand
AGAAGGCTGGCAAGGCCGATAGAAGTATATTGGATATACATTATGTTAATGTGTACTTTACTAGTACTCCTAGTAGCACCAGGGTATTAGATACTGGTTCGGTTGCTAAGTGTTAGTAACTCGAAATAAAAGCTACGGAATAAACGGAGACTAGCTAAAGGTGAGCTGACGATATGTGTTGGAAGTGTTTCCAAGGTTGATGTGATCAAGCATCGCACGCTCCCTCTACCATCGAGATTGGTGTTAAACCTAAATAATTGTTATTTGGTGTTTGCGTTGAGCATATACATGATTGGATTATGTCTATCGCAATACGGATATTCATTTAAGGAGAATAATGGTTACTCTGTTTATTTGAATAATACCTTCAATGGTCTTGCACCTAAAAGGAATGGTTTATTGAATCTCGATCGTAGTGATACACATGTTCATGCCAAAAGATATAAGATAGTAATGATAGTACCACTTACTTGTGGCACTTCCATGTAAGTCATATTGGTGTAAAACGCATGAAGAAGCTCCATGTTGATGGATCTTTGGACTCACTCGTTTTTTGAAAAGTTTGAGCCATGCGAACCATGTCTATTGGTGTATACGCATGAAGAAACTCCATGCAGATGGATCGTTTGGACTCGCTTGATTTTGAATCACTTGAGATATGCAAAATCATACCACATGGGCAAGATGACTGAAAAGCCTCGTTTTCAGTAAGATGGAACAAGATAGCAACTTGTTGGAAGTAACACATTCTGATGTGTGCAGTCCAATGAGTGCTGAGGCATGCAGTGAATATCGTTATGTTCTTACTTCACAGATGATTTGAGTAGATGTTGAGTATATTTACTTGATGAAACACAAATCTGAATTATTGAAAGGTTCAAGTGATTTCAGAGTGAAGTTGAAGATCTTCGTGACAAGAGGATAAAATGTCTGTGATATGATCATGGAGATGGATATCTGAGTTGCGAGTTTGGTACACAATTGAGACATTGTGGAAATTGTTTCACAACTAACACCGCCTGGAACACCATAGTGTGATGGTGTGTCCGAACATCATATATGCACCCTATAGGATATGGGGCATACCATGATGTCTCTTATCGAATTACCACTATCGTTCATGCGTTAGGCATTAGAGACAACCACATTCATTTTAATAGAGCACCACGTAATTCCGTTGAGACGACACCGTTTGAACTATGGTTTGGAGAAACCTAAGTTGTCGTTTCTTAAAAGTTTGGGGCTGCGACGCTTATGTGAAAAAGGTTTCAGGCTGATGAGCTCGAACCCAAAGCGGATAAATACATCTTCATAGGACACCCAAAACAGTTGGGTATACCTCCTAATTCAGACCCGAAAGCAATAGGGATTGTTTCTTGAATCGGGTCCTTTCTCGAGGAAAAGTTTGTCTCGAAAATTGAGTGGGAGGATGGTGGAGACTTGATAAGGTTATTGAACCATCACTTCAACTAGTGTGTAGCAGGGCACAGGAAGTTGTTCCTGTGGCACCTACACCAATTGAAGTGGAAGTTGATGATAGTGATCATGAAACTTCGGATCAAGTCACTACCGAACCTTGTAGGGTGACAAGGATGTGTACTACTTCAAATGGTATAGTAATCATGTCTTGAAGGTCATGTTGCTAGACAACAATGAACCTACGAGCTATGGAGAAGCGATGGTGGGCCCGGATTCCGACAAATGGCTCGAGGCCATAAAATCCGAGAGAGGATCCATGTATGAAAAAAAAGTGTAGACTTTGGCAGAACTACCCGATGGTCGTAAGGCTGTTGAGTACAGATGGATTTTAAAAGAAAGACGGACAATGATGGTAAGTATCACCATTAAGAAAGCTCGACTTGTCGTTAAGATGTTTTCCGACAAGTTCAAGGAGTTGACTGCGGTGAGGCTTTCTCACTCGTAGCGATGCTAAGAGTCTGTTGGAATTGGATTAGCAGTTACTACATTATTTATGAAATCTTGCAGATAGGATGTCAAAACATTGTTTCCTCGACAATTTTCTTGAGGAAAGGTTGTATGTGATACAACCTGAAGGTTTTGTCAATCCTGAAAGATGCTAACAAGCATGCAAGGCTCCAGCAATCCTTCTAAGGACTGGAGTAAGCATCTCGGAGTTGGAATGTACGCTTTGATGAGATGATCAAAGATTTTGGGTTTATACAAAGTTTATGAGAAACTTGTATTTCCAAAGAAGTGTGTGGGAGCATTATAGAATTTCTGATGAGTATATGTTGTTGACATATTGTTGATCAGAAATGATGTAGAATTTCTAGAAAGCATATAGGGTTATTTGAAAAGTGTTTTTCAATAGAAAACCTGGATTAAGTTGCTTAAACATTGAGCATCAAGATATATGAGGATAGATCAAAAACCGCTAAATGGTACTTTCAAATGAGCACATACCTTGACATGATCTTGAAGGTGTTCAAGATGGATCAGTCAAAGAAGGAGTTCTTGCCTGAGTTGTAAGGTATGAAGTTAAGAGTTAAAGCTCGACCACGGTAGAAGAGAGAGAAAGGACGAAGGTCGTCCCCTATGCTTCAAACGTGGGCTCTATAGTATGCTATGCTGTGTACCGCACAGGAAGTGTGCCTTGCCATGAGTCAGTCAAGGGGTACAAGAATGATCCTGGAATGGATCATTGGACAGCGGTCAAAATTGTCCTTGGAGTAAATAAGGACATGTTTCTCGATTATGGAGGTGATAAAGAGTTCGGCGTAAAGGGTTACGTCGATGCAAGATTTAACACCTATCCGAGTGACTCTGAGTAGCAAACCGGATACGTATAGTGGAGCAACCATTTGGAATAACTTCAAGTGGAGCGTGGAAGCAGCATTTACAATATGACCTAGAGATTTGCGAAGTGCATACGGATCTGAATGTTGCAGACCCGTTGACTAAAACCTCTCTCACAAGCAAAACATGATCAAACCCCAGAACTCATTGAGTCTTAATCACATGATGATGTGAACTAGTTTAGTGACACTAGTAAACTCTTTGGATGTTGGTCACATGGCGATGTGACCTGTGAGTGTTAATCACATGGCGATGTGAACTAGATTACTGACTCTAGTGCAAGTGGGAGACTGTTGGAAATATGCTCTAGAGGCAATAATAAATGAGTTATTATTATTATATTTCCTTGTTCATGATAATCGTTTATTATCCATGCTATAATTGTATTGATAGGAAACTCAGATACATGTGTGGATACATCGACAACACCATGTCCCTAGTAAGCCTCTAGTTGACTAGCTCGTTGATCAATAGATGGTTACGGTTTCCTGACCATGGACATTGGATGTCGTTGATAACGGGATCACATCATTAGGAGAATGATGTGATGGACAAGACCCAATCCTAAGCCTAGCACAAAGATCGTGTAGTTCGTATGCTAAAGCTTTTCTAATGTCAAGTATCATTTCCTTAGACCATGAGATTGTGCAACTCCCGGATACCGTAGGAATGCTTTGGGTGTACCAAACGTCACAACGTAAATGGGTGGCTATAAAGGTGCACTACGGGTATCTCCGAAAGTGTCTGTTGGGTTGGCACGAATCGAGACTGGGATTTGTCACTCCGCGTGACGGAGAGGTATCTCTGGGCCCACTCAGTAGGACATCATCATAATGTGCACAATGTGACCAAGGGGTTGATCACGGGATGATGTGTTACGGAACGAGTAAAGAGACTTGCCGGTAACGAGATTGAACAAGGTATCGGGATACCGACGATCGAATCTCGGGCAAGTACTATACCGGTAGACAAAGGGAATTGCATACGGGATTGCTTGAATCCTTGACATCGTGGTTCATCCGATGAGATCATCATGGAACATGTGGGAGCCTACATGGGTATCCAGATCCCGCTGTTGGTTATTGACCGGAGAATGTCTCGGTCATGTCTGCATGGTTCCCGAACCCGTAGGGTCTACACACTTAAGGTTCGGTGATGCTAGAGTTGTTATGGGAAATAGTATGTGGTTACCAAAGGTTGTTCAGAGTCCCGGATGAGATCCCGGACATGACGAGGAGCTCCGGAATGGTCCGGAGGTGAAGATCGTTATATTGGACGAAGGGTATTGGAGTCCGGAATTGTTCCGGGGGTACCAGGTGATGACCAGCGTGTCCGAAAGGGGTTTCGGAGGCCCCGGCAAGCTTTGGGGGGCCTTATGGGCCAAGGGGAGAGGGCACATCAGCCCACTAAGGGGCTGAGCGCCCCTGCCACCCCATCTCACGTAACCTGGAGAGGTGGGGGCGCCACCCCTAGGGCAGCCACCCCTCCTGGCTTGGGGGGCAAGTTTCCTAGGGGGTGGGGGCGCCAAAACCCATCTAGGGTTTCCCCTATGGCCGCCGCCCCTCCCCTAGGGAACCCTAGGGCGCCTCCCCCTCCTCCCTTCCCCCTATATATAGTGAGAGAGAGAGAGAGGGCAACCGCACCCCTTCCCCTGGCGCAGCCCTCTCCCTCCTCCAACACCTCCTCCTCCTCCGTAGTGCTTGGCGAAGCCCTGCCGGAGAACCACGAGCTCTATCACCACCATGTCGTCGTGCTGTCGGAGTTCTCCCTCAACTTCTCCTCTCCCCTTGCTGGATCAAGAAGGAGGAGACGTCCCCGGGTTGTACGTGTGTTGAACGCGGAGGCACCGTTCTTCGGTGCTTAGATCGGAATCAACCGCGATCTGAATCGCTGCGAGTACGACTCCTTCATCCGCGTTCTTGTAACGCTTCCGCTTAGCGATCTTCAAGGGTATGAAGATGCTCATCCTCTCCCTCTCTTGTTGCTAGAATCTCCATAGATTGATCTTGGTGTTGCGTAGAAAATTTTGAATATCTGCTACGTTCCCCAACAGTTGTTTCATCTGCTTGAGTGTTGCTTGTGCTTGTGTGCAAAGGTGTGCTTGTTGGCATTGCTGGAACGATTGCCATTTCCGACACTGATTTTGCATTGTTTGTGGCAGGAATGTTAACTGGCTGGTGGAACGCTTCTTTCGTGTGCTCAGAGGTTCACGCAGTAGATGTCCCCGTGCCGCTATTGATTGTAGTCGAAGGTCCTGCAAAAAAAAGGTACATGTGTAAGCATTGCTTGAATGGCAGGTTTATTGTAACGGAATGTAGCAACGGCATCTGATTTGGCAAAATATCATTCATACAGCAAGCCATGACATCTGCATCTGGCCATGCATGGCAATTGTAGTTTTTGAGCCATGGCAGCTACAGTTCAACAACCATGGCAGCTATTGTTGCCAATGCATGGCAACCAACACCCTTTATCATCAAAACATGCATTCTAGGTGCACGTGTCCACTTGGTAGCATTTTTGTTGTTTTCCGCCACTACCGTGACAAATCCATTTCCCCCCATGCTTTTCCACAAAAGCAAATGCACTATTGTTTTGCTACTTCACATATTTTTTTTACCTCGTTCTGCCGCATGTGCTAACCGTATCTGGTTTGTCATTCCAACTTGATGTGCTCTATCTGCAATAGCATTGGACTGCAACTGTGAAGCTTGCCATGAGATGTTTGCCGGTGTGGTTCCACCATAACAACCTGTGATCATTTAGCAGTTGGTCAATGCATGCCAACTGCAGTTTGTACAACATGCCACATGTAGTAGTTCAACCATGCCACACAGATTTTTGTTCACACTTGTCATCGATTGTTGTTTAGACACATGAATCATATTTGATTAGGTACGACAACTACAATTGATTTGACATGGCAACTGCATCTGTACAGGCATGGCACTGCATTTGTCCAGGCATGGCAAATGCAGTTGTGCATGCATGGCAACTGCACCTATCCAATCATGGCAAATGCAGTTGTCCAGACATGGCAACTGCATTTGTCCTATGTTCATTCTCCTAAATTACTCTCCACAAATTCACTTCATCCGTCTCACATGTGTACGACGTTGATGGCAGGTACATGGTTGCCACCTGTTGCCATGCGCTACATGAAGGCCCTGCGTTTTTTCATATAACTCGTAAGCCTTTGCCATCTTTACAAGTTTAATTTCATGTCGACACCAGTATGTTTTTTTTTCATACGTGTTACCTTGATTTGCCACATTGGCTAATTGAAGTTGGTCGCCTGTACATCTGTTAGCGTTTGCGCCCTGTGCCTGCAATTGCCATGGCATCCCCATGTGTGTGGTTGGGTCATAAGAACATGCGAAAAATGACATTGTAGGATTTAAGTAGAATGCCATCTTCCTCGTCACAAATATGGCAACTGTCCCTTTTTTATGATGCATCATACCAATGTTTGTGTACTGCTCTAGTAGTGGCAGTAACAGCCTTGTGGAAATGAGTTGATTGTACTCTGCTGCATCTCAAGGGGGCGTTTCTGGCCTTTGAGAAAACTAAAGATCAGTGATGTCTTCATGATTCATTTTTCCTCTTTTTTCTCCCACTTTGTCTTCAGTCACTGCATGAACAAGAACGCATCAATATCCGCAAAATGCATTCTTTCTGTTTGCACATACAAGAAAACACGGAATCTTATCACATTTCTTGCATAGACAACCAACACATCATGGCAAGTAGGACATGTACTTTCATTCTCTTTTCTAAAATCTCGATGCCAACTATCATTTTCGAACCGACGACAACAGCGAACATAATATGATGGCAACTAACAACACTATATTGTGGCAGCTGACGGCAAAGATAGGTGGCAACTAACATCAGAAACATGTGGCAATTATTTTCCTTCCTCTCTATGCACCACCCAAATCCCTCCTTTTCTTCCCCCCTGTTTTTAGTGATTCCTACGTATTCTTATGCATCAACTACTCGCACCAACCCAACCCAGAAGTTTAGCTCAACTTTAGGATAGAATATTGCAGATCTGGTGTACTTTGGTGGGCAAATTTGAATACACACAATTCGTGGCGTGTTTGTCATGACAGCGTGGATCTAGTCGCCATGTTCGTGGGCAATCTGCAATTTCACTTTTCTGGACAGAAGAAGGACGAGAAACAGGAGAAGATCGGCGATCGACCTGTTAGCTCGTCGTCGCGGGGGTAGGGGGTGGCGGTAGGGGTGGGGGTGGGGAGGCGCTAGAGATCTGGTCTGGTTGACATGGCAACCAGACAAGGAAGAGGATGGAGGTAGGGGATCGAGAGGTAAGAGACGACGGCGGCAGGGCGGAATGGGGTTGGAAGGCAGGCCAGGACGACGGGCGCGTTAAGTCGTGCGGGCAGTGCGCTCGATCGCCCGGACGTGTGGACGATTGTGCCACACACCGGACGTGCAGGATGTGGCTGGGTGCGGGCGGGTTGTCTTCGTGCCACACAGGGCGTGCGGCACAACCCCACTAGATGCCGCACGTGTGACAGGTATCGGCGTCCTTTTTTTAATCCTGCATTGACAGGGTCTTGAACTGAAAGCCTATTAGGTCAGATACTTAAGTCAGTTGCTCCAAAAGTCTGAAGAATGGAAGAGGAAGAGGGCTGGACAGTGGACACAACACTCACACATAGCAACCTTTGGCGATGAGTTTTGTAGAAAACGAGTTTTTGGCCGGTCCACCAGCTGCTGACTGCCGGAACCAAACCAGCACAAAAAATGGGGCAAGAAGACTTTGACCAGAGAATCAATTCCCCCGCAGAAGCTGCTGAAAGTTTCCAACAAAACAAGCCTCGGCACTTACTGGTTGACTCACACGAGTCTTGGCATTCGCCGGAGTGCCACGGCAACGTGACAGCGACGGACGGACGGACGGACGCTGGATTCCAGCCCAATCACCGGCATAAACAACGCCGTGGAGAAGGCGCTCGCGATGATCTCATCTGACGACCACTTCTCCTGTCCTGGCCTACCGTGGACCGGCCGGCTGCGAGCAGGAACGAATCGGAGCTTCCATGGACTGCACCGGGCCGTCCAAATGGAAGCTGCTGCACCGCAAAACAACAAGAGAGGAATCGCATCGAGCGCAGCACGGGAATCCATCCGCTCCTTGCTTTTATCGCCGGAACGGACGATTCGAGACGCGATCCGCCGCCGGCGTGGCGCCATGAACGGACGGACGGAGCTCGGCCACGGGAGAAGGAGAACGGGGCACGCACACGCTCCGCATGCCGCGGCGAAAAGCGAGGGATGCCATTCGTGGCCTCGTGATCCACGACACGAACCTCCTCGCTCGCTCGCTCGCTTTGGAAGTTGGAACCATGGCCCTGCTCTGCTCTCCTCCGTGCCTGCCTGCCGCCTCTGCTTTCGCTGCATGCCGCTTTTCGTAGCCTGGTCCAGCCACGGCCACGGACAAGCGCGCAACGGAAGAATCCAAAGCTGTCTCGTTTCGTTCGGCGCGGATCAACAAACGCCGAAGTTTCTGCTCGTCGTCGTGTTGGGGGAGATGCCATCTGCACTCCCAACACCCTGTGGCCACTGGCGGCGCGAACCTCTGAAACGACAGTCCGGCACAAGAACTGGATGATGAATGCCACTACGTTGCCGGGGAGGCAGAGACCATCAGGGATCATGGAATGCGCTCAAGCTTTTGAAGAACAAGTATGTAGTAAGGATTATAGTACCACCACTCACTCACTCCTGCTGTTTAATGGCCACTCACTCACTAATTTACATACATCAACCTTGGGATCGGGAGGCTCCTCCTACGCCCGCCATGGAAAGCTCTAACCGCCTCCCCTCCCCTCCCAAGCCGGCACCACCGCCCCGTCCCACCGCAGTCTCTGGAGCGCCGCGCAGGCCAGCACGGTGAGCGCCACGGCCGGGAGCCTCCCGGCGACCAAGCCTACGAGGACGACCACGGTCACAGCTACCAAGGGAAGCCCTCCTCCTCCTCCCCCTACGCCGTCCGCCCCGGCGACCCCGGCCGGCTCCTCGATTTCCATCGAAGCGCCGTCGTTGCGCACCTCGGCGCCGCCCATGCCAAGGCGGAGAGGGCCCGATGAATCAGCCGATTTGATGCCGCCGTCACCCATGACGCCAAGGCGGAGAGGGCCCGATGAATCGCGCGATTTGATGCCGCCGTCGACCATGATGCCAAGGCGGAGAGGGCCCGATGAGTCCGGCGACCTGCCCACGGCGTCCGCTTGGCCGCGGCGAGAATCCACGAGGGGATCCGTCGCCCTGGCAATGGCATTGCCGCCGACCGTGGAATCCGCTACGCTGACCTCGCTGCGGAAGGAGCTTGACCGGAAAGAACTTGACAGGGAGCCCGGGTCCTTGCCGATCTTCCGGCCCCTCTGCAATTTCCTGGGGATCAGCTTCCTCCAAGGCGACCTCTTCCTCGGCTTCGGCTCCCAAACGCACGAATCCTCGCCGGCCTCGCTCCTCTCGTCAATGCCGAGGGTGGAGGCGCTGAACCCCCTGCCGGAATCGGAGAAGCTCGATCCCAGCGGCTCCAGCTCCCGGATCGGCGAGACGTAGCCGCGGCCGTCGATGTCCAGCTCCGTGGTGGGCGCCGGGGGCCGGGGCCGCCGGCGAAGAGAGGACGCCCTGACGGACTCCAGCAGGAAGAGCGAGAAGGCGGCGACGGTGGCGGCCGCAACCACCTTCCTGCTCCAGATCACGAGGAGGGCGAGGGACGCCACGCCGACGAGCGCGAGGAACCCCAATCCGAGGCCGGCGGCCCCGCCTCCGGGGCGGCAGACGGGCTCCGCCCGCGGAAGGTCGGGCCCTGGCCGGGCCGACGGCGGGGAGACGGCGGCCGGCGGGGGCGACGGAGGTGGTGGAGAGGGAGGCGGCGGAGAGGGCTCGGGGGAAGGCAAAGGGGGGGCGCCGCGCCTCTTGCGCCTGCCGGAGGAGGGCCCCTGCTGCTTCTTGAGGCGGCCATGGTTCTTGACGAAGAGGTCGGCGAGGGAGGTGGGGAAGCCGGTCTGGACGGGGAGCGGGCCGGCGCGCGCGGGGCGGAGCGCGGAGATGAGGCGGCCGAGGCGGCCGGCGGGGCGGTCCTTGGGCGGGCTGGGCATCAGCGGCGGCCGACGCCGGCGAGCATGGAAGGGGGCCGACCGGCGCGCCGGGCCTCTGCCTCCGCCTGCCTCCGCGTCCGGCCGGCGTTTGGTGGTGCTCCGGGTTGGTGCCCGACCTTTTTTTGGGCAGAGTGGGAATGGGAATAGGAAGAGGAAGTGGGAGGGAGCGAGTGGGTTCCCAAACCAAACATTTTTGTTTTTGTTTTGTTTTCGGTGAGTTTCTTGCTGGCTTTTTGGTCTAAGAATGGGAGGTGTGTGTAGCTGTTTTCGAAAACAGAAAAAAAAAAGTAGGCGTGTTTCTAGATACACTCGTTTCAGCGACAGTTAATTCCAGGCGGAGGCCGTGCTTATCTTGTTCTCCTAGATAATTGCCGTAACGGGTATAATTATTCTAGCACGTTAGCGTGCGATTACCTGTCGTGTTATTGTGTAAATCTGTGTTTATCTAATAAAATTATGCCCGTGATTTACCTGTCGAAATGGATTCTAGGATTTATTCGGTACACACGCTTATTTGGTAGGCACTTGTTGGCTTTGCTAGTGAAAACATGATTTTATTTGGCAAGTCGATAAAAATAGGACAATTAAGATGGTTCTTAAGAAAACCGGAGATATAATTAAAAAAAATATCAAAAGGGAGAACCCAAATGTTATAAATCTGACGCCAGATTTATAGCAATTCGGAGCAAATGCATTGGCTGCCATCAAATGCTCTATACGAATCTGAGCGCAAGTGCGAGCGCCCCCTCATAAAAGAAACACTTTTGTTGTGTATCAACCAGAGAGAACGAGCTCGTGTTCCTTTTTCCTCTATCCTTATCCCTTCACTCTCAAACTCACTCACTTTCCAGTTCAAAAAGAAAAGGCTCACTCACTTTTCTCTCGTTGCTAGTATGTGTGTGTGTGAGAGAGATGTTGGTGGGCGATAAACACTTGCTCACCCGCGCCGCGTGAGATCCTAGCCGGGATCAATGTAGACGGCTGGCGGTGGAGCTCGGGAAGGCGATGAATTGGCGGATCTGGCGAGGCCGCCCTCAAACCCGTCGGCGGCGCACAGCGAAAGGAGCTCTGGTGACAAAAGCGACAAGGCAGTGTGGCGGGTTATATGTGGCTAACGCTTGGTCCCTGCGGTGGAAGAACTCGTCGGCAATGGCAGTTAGGAGGTTGCAGTGTTGCATGGAGATGAAGGGGAGGTTGGACGCGACAACCGGGGGGGGGGGGGGGGGGGGGAGGGGGGGGGGGGCGGGGGGGGGGGGGCGATGCGGGGGTGGGGGGGGGTGGGGGGGGAGGCCGGGGGGGGGGGGGGGGGGGGGAGGGGGGGGGGGGCGGGGGGGGGGGGGCGATGCGGGGGTGGGGGGGGGTGGGGGGGGAGGCCGGGGGGGGGGGGGGGGGGGGGAGGGGGGGGGGGGCGGGGGGGGGGGGGCGATGCGGGGGTGGGGGGGGGTGGGGGGGGAGGCCGGGGGGGGGGGGGGGGGGGGGAGGGGGGGGGGGGCGGGGGGGGGGGGGCGATGCGGGGGTGGGGGGGGGTGGGGGGGGAGGCCGGGGGGGGGGGGGGGGGGGGGCGCCCCCCTACCTCGGCTGGCGGGGTGCTCGAGATCAAACGACGACAATGAGGAGAGCGGCTCGAGCATGTTGGGGGAGCGTCTCTCCCGTGTAGCTGTGATAAATTTAGTACCATGGCAACTGCAAAAAATTATCCATACACATTGCAAATTTAATTTAAAAAATCTACTTGTCATATGGCAAATTCATAGCGGGTTTTTCAATCATGGCAAATATTTTTTTTGCATATAATGTGCACATTGTATAACCTTTATTTGATTTTTGTTGTATAATGTTTTTCCATGTTATTCTAGAAAAGATGGCTCTTTTCTTAACTTTGTTATTACTTGTTCATGGAAAACAAAGAAAAAAAGTTTACACAAAAAACATGGCATTTTTTGTAAAGAGACATGACATTTTTTTTTTGTAAAACCACATGGTAAATTCTTAGGAATTTTTAAAATTTAAAATCACATGACAATATTGTTTGTTGTAACATGGCAAATTACTTTTTTCTTACTTTCATGATGGAAAATTTATCTTTAGTACCATGGAAATTTTATTTTTTGTAACATGGCAAAATTACATTTTGGATCATGAAAAATTACATTTTGCTTCCTCTCTCACAAGTCATGAGGGGGGATGGGGTGCTGTTGCAGTGTTGCTAGAGAGGAGGGTGCAGGGGGTCAGTGAGGAGGGGCGTTGTAACTTGTGAGAGAGGAAGCAAAGAGAGCGGAGGTGAGGGGAAGTAGGATCAACGGCCAGAGGCAACTGTATCAAACGGCTCATGTGGCGATCAATCTCGCGTCTAGTCCGGTCGACCGACACAAAGCACCATCCATAAATAATACAATATCACATACTCCCTCCGTCCCAAAATTCTTGTCTTAGATTAGTCTAGATACGGGTGTATTTAATACTAAAATGTGACTTGATACATTCGTATTTAGACAAATATAAGATAAGAATTTTGGGATGGAGGGAGTACAAAATAAGCTTTACTCATGATCTCGAAGCAACTTAACATTGATTTTCTTGAAAGAACATACAAAGAAAAAGACATGCATGGGCAATCACATGGTTGCACGTGGAAGTAAAATACCACTGCTCCGTTCTTGTTTTCCAAGAGGATCTTGTTGACATATGTGCCTCGCGCGCGATCTCCTTAATTATTCGATGTGGATTTTGTGTAGTTAGCATAGTGCCTACTGTCTGCTTATCGACAACGGAACATCGTCTATTATATTATATATTATCTCCAAATATTTTAAGCTCGTAGTGCTTTGTACTTTGTGTACGGCGAATCATTTGTTGCTTAACGACATGATCCTGTCGCGACCGTGTTGGATCTCCCTAACATGCTGCGTGGCTCGTTGGCTAGTATGCATGCCAAATCCCGGTACGACACCCCTGAATTAATCGGTGTAAATTTTCATCCTCGGGGTGTGCGAGCTTGGACACCACCCCTTACATCAGTCCTTAGTTTAGGATGGTATGATATCACATCTATAATGCATAATATACATTAATATTATAGATAGTCTCATTTATTGTCATGCATCATACATAGTATCATACAATTATTATGATACAGTATTATAATATGATACTCAGCCCTTTTTTTTCATTTAATTCTGCGTCACCTTATCAAAATTGTTTACTAGTTGCCATGCATTATACTACTTCGTGGTAACTCGGGGTTCCACCTCAAACCCAAAGTGCCGCCGTGGCAGGAAGTCGTAGTGCGAAGCTCGTGCGGCCGATGGCGGCAGCAAGGACCTTTCTCGTGGCACCTGGGGACCAACGGGTGGTGGATCTTGCTGGCGGTCGGCGGGGCTCTAATGCACACGGTGGCGGGCCCGGCAAGTGGCAGTCTGACAGGTGGTTGCTAGGCTCAGTAGGTGCCGGGTGGGTTGTGGCTCGGCCGCTGCATGCGATGGTGGTGTGGTTCTGTCTTTGACTGGTGTGTCGCGGGACGGATTATTCAGCTACGGCGAGATGGGTGGCGAAAGCCGTGGTTAGATTTTCTGGCCCGATAGTGGCAACGCCTTTGGGCGTCATTACCTTGTTGAAGGAGTCATCGATACCATTCTTGCATACCTGTCTGCTACTTCGACGAAAACCCTAGGCCCGGGTGATCTTGGATTAAACGATGAAGTCAATAGCGTCATTTTCCTCTTCTAGGAGAATCATTTTGGACCTTCATTCCTTAGGAGGACCAGTGGGTGATGGCAGGTTCTCGTTGTGGCTGATGCCTTGTTTTGGGTGGATGAAGCATCAAGGCGAAGTAAGGCGGTAGGCGGAGGCGATCCTTCATTGAGACGTCGTGTTACAAAGATGGTGCAGAGCAATTTGCTGGTGATAATCGTAGCCTTCGCGGGATAGTGACAACTCATGGTATATTGTCTAGGGTGCGCAGATATACCACGGACAAACACTTGCGATGAAAGTGTGGGATTGTCAGATCATCTTTAAGGTGGGATTTTGTGGTGTCGTCTTCTATCAATGGTATCAATGGCTCCGAGGCTGCCGTCTAAACGGACAACGGCGAAAAGAACCTTGTGACTCTCTCGGCCCCGACTCCCCTCCCTAGGGTTCTCACCCCTGCCGTCACCGGCGACCCCGCTCCCCCGCCGGCGCCGGCCGCCGGGCGCGCGCCTCCGGGCCCGCCCCGCTCCCCTCCCCCTCTCCTCCCGTCCCCTCCCGCGGCGCGCCCGCGCGCGCCAGGGGCCCCCCTGTGGCCGCGGCCCTCGGCCCCGTCTCGCTCCCCTCCCCCCGCCGTCGCCGGCGCGCTTCGTCGGGCAAAGCCCGGCGGGCGAGGCGGCGGCGGGGACCTCCTTCCCCGTCCGCTTGAGGGCGCCGGCGCGGGGCGGCACCTTTGAGCGACGGTGCTGGGCGCCCGCGGATTCCAGCGGTGCGGCGGCAGTCTCATGGGGTGGCGGGGTGGCCTGCCGTGGCGGTGCTCCGGCGATCCTCGGGCTGCGCGCTACGGGGCGGCTGCGGTGCTCCCATCTCGGGAGGTGGCGCGCGACCTGTCTCGGGCCGGATCCGTCCGGATCTGGTTTTGGGGGCCGGCCGGTGGCGCCTGGATCCGGTGGTGCGTGCCCGGCGGCTCCGGCGCTTGGAGCCCGCCGGGCGACGCGGGTAGGGCAGCGGCCGGGCGTGGCTGCTGCCCCGGCCGTGGGCGGCGACATGGGTTGGTCTCGGTGGCTTACCGGTGTCGTGGCGGCTTCACGGCGTCTCGACGGATCTGTCCGCGGCAACGGCCGGCTCCTCCGGCGTCGGTTTGTCTGCGTTCAGGTCTTCTCGTCCTTCACCTCATCTCCTCGTCACCCGGGCGCTGCTCCCATCAAAGGGCTGGTCCTTTCCCAGCTGCGATCCACCGCTCGTCTCGCGTCCTCGTCTCGCGCACGATGCAGCAGGACCGAGCTCGTCTCGTGCACGATGCAGCAGGACCGGGCTCGTCTCGCGCACGATGCAGTAGGACCGTCGTCGTCTCGCGCACGATGCAGCAGGACCGAGCTCGTCTCGCGCACGATGCTGCAGGACCGCGTTCATCTCGCGCTTGGGGTAGCAGGATGGGTCGGTGGATGCCGGTTCTGGCCGACCTATTGGGTCTCGACGTTGGGGGTTGCCCAGGGGCGCGAAAGGTGGGACCTTTCCGCTCGTCTCTTTCGTTGGGGTGCGCCGGGTCATGGGTGAGGTGGTGTTGAGGTCTTGGATGCTGGGGCGGCGGCCCTGGTGGTGGTGGTGGCGCGGTGCTCTTGGACAAAGCCCGCGCCTTGGTGCTGCCCGCTCATCATGGCCATGTGGGCGGTGTGGTAGCCGGGGTGTGGTGTTCGGTGGCGGTGAATGTTGGCCGAGGTGAAAACTTGCTCTATCTTCGGACGGACCGGCGGCGGCGAAGATTGCTCCCTTCTTGAAGGCGTCGTCGCGGCTCTCATTGCTCATCATGCGGCTTCGGGGGAAACTTTGATCCTTGGATCGGGCGGTGGCGGCGCTCCGACGTCGTTTCCTTCCTGAAGGCGCCACCTTGGAGCGCATGGTTCGTCATATGTAGCTTCATATCTTCGGGGCGGTAGTGCTAAAAGTAGTGTTGCTGCGCTTAGCGCCTTTGTATCCCGTTCTGGGTGTGTGCGTGTGTTGCGGTGGCGTAGTGTGTGGTTGTATTGGATGCTTGTGGGTTGTTGCTTTATATATAAAGCGGGGCGAAAGCCATTTTCGATATCAATGGCTCCGATCAGCATTGGGTGACTCGCTATTTGCTTGATGTGTGCATGTTTTTCAGCCTGCATGAATATCATGTCTAGACCATATGCGCTTTCATCATTTTTGCTGGCTGCAACTGCTCGACGAGAATCCAGTATTGCTCTGGTTTCCTTTCCTTGTTTTTTCATCCACCACTTAGGCACAACATTGGTCTTCTCTGAGTTTGCTTTTTGCCGATATAATCCTTTGTGTGTATGTGTTGGTGTTGATTATGTGCGTTTTAGTTATGCAGAAGCTAGATGAATGCACTTGTGTTTGTATCTCCTTAATGCTTCATCATTAATTAATAAAAACACCCTTTATAGATAGAAAAAAAAAAAGCTTGGAGGTGTAACATTATAAAGCAACTGGTTGAAAAGAAAAACACAGTCGCTCGGGTTACATCATTTCTACTCCCACGGCATCAAAGAACTCAAGTGCTTCACAGCCGCTATCCTCAAAGCACGGCCTCGGCCTTAACCTTGACAATAAGTCAATAACGGAGCCCGGCGGAAGCCGTCCTGATTAATAATTTGCGCATGATCTTGTGCATGATCTTGTGCTTCACCAGTACTAATTTGCATGATCTTCATGTCTGTTGGCGGAAAGCATTTGCGCATGATCTTCACTAGAAACTTGCGTGATCTTTGATCTTGTGCTGTTGCCGGAAAGCATACACCACGTGTAGATGGCCGTTGGCGGAAAGCACAAATGCTAGTAATTAGCCTCACTTGTAATTTGACGCGAACATTTGAGGTATAGGATTGAATGACCGGCTCCTGTATCATACCCGCGACACATCGATCCGGACGTGATCGACGGATGGATAGTGCGTCCGTTTTAAGGGATAGCGTTGGAGACGGACGGCCTTTAGTCTCCGCCATAGCAACCACGCGGGTCTCGTGACGTTGCGATCAGTGATGGTGATCTAACTAAACCGTCGCGAGATTGCGCTGCATAAATTGGGCATCATGAGAAAGAAGACGAGGGAACCGGCCTGATGCCGTGCAGGTGAGGCGAGACCCAGCTACAGCCTAGAGCGTCATAGTATAGTTATTAAGTACCTTTCGTTTTCGTACGTCCCTGGCACTTTCACGGGAGTAATGCCTTGCCGCTCCAACCGTCCATCCATCCATGGAGATGCATGGAGGCGATGCATGTCCACATGAGCACGCGACCAGTTGCATTTCCTAGTCCAGCCCGCCGGTGACGCCCAATAAGTGCGCGCGGACCAGTTGCTCTTTTGGCTGACTGACCGACCGTCTTAACCCGTGATGCAAGGCAAAAATATCTTGGCTCGTGTTTGGGTGAGGAACCAAATCAAAATGAAATGGAATGGTTTCATCTCGGCCTCCATCCTCATCAATGGAGACTTGAAACAGTTCCAAGCGAGACTTGCAACGTGGGAATTGAAAAGTCATGAATGAAAATCCTAGGGTGAGTTTGACAGCCGTTCTACCGTTTGATAAGATAATTGTAATAGTACAGTTTTTTTCTTCAAAAAAAAGAAGGGGGGAGTACCCCGGCCTCTGCATCACATGAATAGGCCGGGGTACTCCCAGAAATAAATATGTTTGATAGCCGTTCTACCATTAAACGTGAAATAAGTCCAAGTCATTGAGTGCCAGAAAATAAGACAAATGAAAAGAAAACACAATCACAACCGGCCAGACTCAAGATAACACATCTCATCCACGTGAATAGTACAATGAACACGACGTTGTCGAGGTAGGTTGCCTCGACGGTCCTTCAAGGCATGAACATGCACCATGATCTACTTGTCACTAATTTTGGTTAATATTTCACGCTGGACAAAGTAGAATATCAGATTGTTTAGTCAACCATCAACCATCTTATTCCGTATATTTGTCTTTATACCATTCATGGCCTAATTGATGGTGTTGCCACCGGTAGTGTCAGTGAAAGTCTAATGAGGCGGTAAACCGATAAAAATATCAAATGTAGTCTAGTTTAAACCTACCCGAGAGCAAGACAACTCAAATTATCGTAAGCCAGAAATTCATGATTTGCATTTGTCTCAGTTCCATATAACGTTTGAATGAAATGCCCTTTACTAAATAAGGGCTTCATTTCATCACATGAATAATATGGTGTGAGCGCTATTTGGTCCACCTACATGATCCTTAAATTATTTCATTGTTTTCATCCAATTTTCAAACTCTGTCTTCATAGGACATCATGCACAAACTTTTCACAAATGCTTAGGGCATCTCCAGCCGTTGGCCCCCCCAGGACGCATATAAATCGCCCCCTGGGGGCGAGCCGGTGATACACTCGGCGCTGGGGGCGGTTTTGCGCCCAGTCGTCGCCCCCAGGCGCCGAAATTGGCCCACTTTGCAGCCCAATTTCGGCGAATAAACGGCCCATATGGCTGAGAATAGGCCCATATTCGGCGTGGTTTCGCCGTGTCTCGGCGTTCAATTATCAACACAATTATTCCTTATCACATATTTCATCACAGAAAAATCAAATACTTCAACAAAATACTACAACAACAAATAGTTCAATACAAGTTATATAGTTCAACAAATAAAAACTCGTATTTCATCACGCGGCGTCCCCCTTGAGCCTCCATAGGTGCTCAATCAGATCTTTCTGCAGTTGATGATGCACCTGTGGGTATCGGATCTCCTGACGCATACTGAGATAGGCAGTCCAAGTTGCCGGTAGCTGGTGATCAACTTCGGCTAGAGGACCCTGCCTGTAGTATGGTTCAGTGTCAAACACTGGGTCTTCTTGCTCGCTCTCGATGATCATGTTGTGCAAGATGACACAGCAAGTCATGATCTCCCACATTTGATCTTTCGACCAGGTCTGAGCGGGGTACCGAACAACAGCGAATCGAGATTGGAGCACACCAAATGCCCGCTCGACATCCTTCCTGCAAGCCTCCTGAAGCTTTGCGAACCAGGCATTCTTGCCTCCTGCCACAGGGTTTGAGATCGTCTTCACAAATGTCGACCATCTCGGATAGGTGCCGTCAGCTAGATAGTACCCTTTGTTGTATTGGTGCCCATTGATCTCGAAGTTCACCGGAGGAGAATGGCCCTCAACGAGCTTGGCAAAAACAGGAGAGCACTGCAGCACGTTGATGTCATTGTGAGTTCCTGGCATACCAAAGAAGGAGTGCCAAATCCAGAGGTCCTGTGTGGCTACCGCCTCAAGCACCACACTGCAACCGCCTTTGGCGCCTTTGTACATCCCCTGCCAACCAAATGGGCAGTTCTTCCATTTTCAATGCATGCAGTCGATGCTTCCAAGCATCCCAGGAAATCCTCTTGCTGCATTCTGGGATAGGATCCGAGCAGTGTCTTCCGCATTGGGTGTTCTCAAGTATTGTGGCCCAAACACTGCCACCACTGCCCGACAGAACTTGTAGAAACACTCTAAGCTGGTGGACTCGGCCATGCGCCCATAGTCGTCGAGTGAATCACCGGGAGCTCCATATGCAAGCATCCTCATCGCTGTCGTGCACTTCTGGATGGAGGTGAATCCAAGAGCGCCAGTGCAATCCATCTTGCACTTGAAGTAGTTGTCGAACTCCCGGATGGAATTCACAATCCTGA
>LR880969.1:2803920-2823243 GCA_904067115.1 Aegilops sharonensis | reverse complement strand
CAGGAAATCCTCTTGCTGCATTCTGGGCTAGGATCCGAGCAGTGTCTTCCGCATTGGGTGTTCTCAAGTATTGTGGCCCAAACACTGCCACCACTGCCCGACAGAACTTGTAGAAACACTCTAAGCTGGTGGACTCGGCCATGCGCCCATAGTCGTCGAGTGAATCACCGGGAGCTCCATATGCAAGCATCCTCATCGCTGTCGTGCACTTCTGGATGGAGGTGAATCCAAGAGCGCCAGTGCAATCCATCTTGCACTTGAAGTAGTTGTCGAACTCCCGGATGGAATTCACAATCCTGAGGAAGAGCTTTCGGCTCATCCGATAACGGCGCCGAAATGTTCTCTCGCCATGAAGTGGAGCATCGGCGAAGTAGTCGGAGTAGAGCATGCAGTAGCCTTGCAGACGATGCCGGTTCTTTGCTTTCACCCGCCCCGGCGCCGAGCCACCTCGACGCAGCTTTTCATTGCTCGCCAGCAGCTAGGCGAGGGCGGCGAGCACCATCAGATGCTCTTCTTCCTGGACGTCGGCCGCGGCTTCCTCCTCCAGCAACGCGGAGAGCTCTTCCTCCTCATCCGAGTCCATCGCCAACACAGGCAAAACGCCGAACACCTTGCGCTCGGTGGGCGTGTACCCGCCATTAAACCGCGCCTCCGCGGCTGGAAACGGCGGCCGGAAACGCCCAGCTGCTGCGGGAGGGCCTGCCGCGGCGAAGCCTATTTTCCGGGCGGGAATGGCTATCTAGCGGAGTAGGCCGGCGGCCGTCGCCGGGATATAGCTAGTGGTGGCCGAGGGCGCGGGGGGTGCGAGGCGAGTCGGGGGAAGAAAACCTTGACTTTTCCCCTGTCGGCGTGGGCCAGGCGTGCTTTTCCCTAGCGCCGGAGCCCCCAACGGCTCCCCAGCGTGCCGGGTTCGGCCTGTGACCGCCGGGCGGAAAAAAGGTCCGAACCGGCAATTTTCGGCGTCCTGGTGGCGCCTGGGCCGTTTTTTCAGTGCCGGCGCCGAAAAAGTGGCCTGGGGGGCCTGTTGGGGGCGCGGCTGGAGATGCCCTTAAAGGCTTCAAAACTAAACATAAACAAATATGCACCATGTTTCTCTATACTCTAAGGGCAAGTATAATAGAGTGGCGTAGGCGGGCTATAAGAGATGTCACATCATATTTATGGCTAGTTGGAGGAGAGATGATAGGAAAGGAAAGAGAAGCAGGCTACAAGCTTACGACCGGCTGTAGCACGGGCCCCAACAATCTTTGTGAAAGAAAGATGTGGTCCATATATTAATGATATGGGATACTAGTATAGCTAACCGATTTTGTGTTAGATTTTCGAGAAATTAAAGAAAGTGGTAGTTTTATGTAACCCTAGCCTGCGATGTGGTACTTTATTGCTATTTACTCAAAACCTGCAAAAGGAAAAGTAACACCCGAAGACCAGATCGGAGAGACACAATCCTCCACACGCCTCCGACAATACGAAGAAGCACCACCAGAAAGAGGGCGAGGCAGGGAACTGCTTTCCATGCCGACGCCGACACATTGTCTTTCCATACTGTGTAACAACGAAGGTTGACTATGATATCAACTGTAACGCCCTGGCCAAACCCACTGGTTCTTGACCGTTGCGCCTGGAATCTAGACTGGCCTCACTGACCAACACTAGTCTTTTCTGAGCACTTTATGTTCATTCGTGAGCATCCGGGGTCAACTTCCCAGTCAGTCACTCATCCTTAAATTGTTGTGGCTAACTGAGGTAGCTCAGATGGTTAGGTTCCTTGTGATTGAATTAGCCCACCAGGGTTCAAGTTGTAGACTTGGCACCAGGGCTTGTATTTTCTTGGTTTCTCTGAGGCTTTCCGGCGATGTTCGTTCAGTGAGAGGAGACGTTCTCATCGACTGCGAGACGCGTGTGATTTCATAACTCTCAAGATGTTGTGTCAGCTCAGTATCTCGGAGGTGCTCACAGGGGATGGTCCATGCGCGTGCATGCATACGCGCGAGTGTATGTGCGCGTATGTGAGCATCTACTATTGTAGTCTGTTAAAGAAAATCATACTCTGCAAAAAAAATTAAAAAAAATTCATATTGTCGTTACATTCTTTCAGATACATTTTCTTTATAATGCATTTAAGTGAGAATATCTATCGAACCGAGTATTGCGACGACGCATGGAACTAATGATGGTAGATGGCCAACATCCACCAAACCGAGCAATTGATTTTAGCTGTTTCGCATGATCTGATTGGTGATTGACCGACTTGGCATGCTACATGTCTTCCCCATCATTGTCCTCCAAGCTTTGCCAGCAGTTTCGCAACCACGCATCATTGCAGAGAGGAATGTAATGCAAGTGCAACGAGCATAACTTCATATAGCATCAAAATTAGACTCTTTTCTTTGTTACCCTTTTGTGGTCAAATCAGCCCCGGTCTCCAGCTGCATGGCTTCATTTCCTTTAGCTTTTGCCTCTCCTGATTTTTCTTGCATGTATCCACTTTAGTAAGTGTACATTCCATTCTTTTTCCCGGCCCACATACTGACCGCGCGAATATTCTCCCGGCCATTTTAATCTACAATTCCATTCCTCTTTCCCATGTTCCGATCACTGAAGACACCTTCTGTTTCTGCTTTTGTCAAGCGGCAACATATGAACCGCATCGTCGTGGTGCCTGCTCGAGGAACATACTTGAAAAGCAGATGCGAGTTCTTCATCACCAAGTAGAGCTTCAACTTTAGAAAATCGCGCGTAATGATCCGCTGCTTCGCGGCCGCTCTCCGGTGTGACGATCATGTCGATCCACGTCGCCGCCAAAGCTCCGGAATCGATGCATTTGCTGGGGAATCATGGATCATCGATCTTTCTTCCAAAGCAGCTTCAATTATGTCGATCATGATTTTTTGCTGAACTTTCAACATGACTTAAACTAGCGATATGTACTGTCCTTACAGCATGCAAAGTAGAAATACAATTCAGTCATACTTGAAGCTGGGACAGAGCTTCAAGTTCCGTCGTCTTGGTTGAGCTGTATGGTGAAAATTCAGACGAAATTTCCGTCCTCTCGGTGGACACCTTCTTCAGAGACCGGAAGGCCTGTCGCTTCAGGGTCAAAGTCTGCTTGAGCTAGTTTTAATCATGCGCGCGCGGCGACCTCAGCAGCAGCACCGACGACTGACTTTGCTTTTCCGAATGGAAAACGGTAAAGAATGATGGCCGCATAGCGTACAAATTATGTACCATCCATCCATCCATCTATTAGATTGGCGGCATGATCACCAGGGCACTAAAAAAGCCAATGTCATGATGTGGGTTTCAGACTTCCAGTAGACCTTACTGGCTTGAGTTGTTCTGATGAAATCAGCAGCGACCATCCAAAAAAGAGTTACTTTTGCTAGTGGTGTGACATGGCAGTTGGCGAGTTAAGAAGAGTTGGTTGCGCACCGACTCAATTTTTTGTTTTTTGCGAATGGAGACCTTGTTTGGTCGATTGTCCTTTTGGCATACTCCATCCGTTTCAAAACATTTGAAGTTCTAGTCCCCCCCACCCAAAGCAACCATATTTGAAACTTTATATAATTTGAAACGAAGGTGTAGATAACAGAGAGCACAGACAGACTGGACCACACCCGCACCTGCCAACAAGGTCCATGCAAAAAACAAAACATTTCCCCCAACCTACGCGGGGAATAGAGAGGAAACGAGAAGCCCCCTTCCCCTCGCTAGATTTGGACAGGCCCATATACGGGCGAGGCTCCCCTGTATTTTTACTTTTGGTTATTTTTGTGTTTCATGTTTTGTTTTTCTAAAAAAATTGGGATTTAAAAAAAAGTTCTCAATTTGAAATTATGTTCTAAATTTTTAAAAATATTCACAAATTTGAGAACTGCTCCTGGATTTCAAAAAATGTTCATGAATTGTAAAAATGTTCGTGAGCTTAAAAAATGTTCACAATTTTCCCAAAAAATGTTACGAACTCAATTCCATTATTAGGAAATGCTCCTGGATTTTAAAAATTGGTTGCAAATTTTAATTTTTTAGGAATTTCAAAATTCTTAGTGAATTTGAGAAAATGTTTCAAACTCCAAATATGTTCATGTTTTGAGAAATGTTCCCACATTTAAAAAAATAACTGTGAATTTTATTTTGTTTTCCATATTCCAAAACATGTTGGTGAATTTTATAAATGTTCCCAAATTTATATACTTGGAATTCAAATAATATTCTGCATTTCAAAAAATGTTCATGATTTTGGGAAATGTTCTCAGATTTCAAAATTTTCTCACGAGTTTGAAAGAAAATTCCTGCATTTAAAAAAGTATCCACGAGTTTGAAAAATGTTTCACTTATTTAAAATTGGTTGCTTATTTGAAAAAAGAAAAATAGAAAAAAAAACTATCAATTGTAAATAAAAACTAACAAAAGAAAACGCGGAGAAAAAGTTAAACCAACAACCTTGAGAGAACAGTGGGGGAAAGACCAAAAAAACCATAAATGGGCCAGCCCTGGTGCATCGGGGACTGTGGGGGATGCTATGGGGCCCGACTGTAATTGTGTGTGTTGTTGGACGATCAGTTTTATGGTTTTAGAAGATACAACTTGTTTTCTCTCTCTTTCTTTCTCACTATGTTTTCACTGGTTTTAATATTTGTTTTGGTTTTTATTTTCTTAATTTTACTTGTTTTTTCACACTTTTATACATGAATATTTACTACTAATTGATAAATATTTTAAAAAATTATGAACATATTTAGAATTCATGAACATTTTTCAAATTCATGGATATTTTCAAAGTTTATACTTTCAAAATATTTGAATCTTTTTAAAATCAACAACATAGTTTGAAATTCATGATTTTTCAAAATTTTACGAACATTTTTAAATTTTATGTTTTTTCCAATTCACAAGATTTTGTAAAATATGATAACTTCTTTTCATTTAATGAACTTCTTTGAATAAATGTTCTTCGGTTGCTTCCCAACATCCAATATTATTATCAGTCAATAGTAATTACCAGCAATGTCTTGTCCACTGTTTTAAAGAGCATAAAACTGACCCACCTTACCAACAAGTGCCTTCGCCAATGGTTCAAACCCGTCCGACAGATCATGGATTTGGATCCATATTTCGAGCACTTTAGCCAACCAACGACGGCTTAGTGAATTCATTGCATGGAACCAACAGAACAAGATTGCCACGGAAAATAGCATAGCGATTGGCATGGGCGGCAAAATAGCAGGCAGGCAATCATAGTCGCAAATAGAATCTACTGGGGGAAAATAGCGATTGAACGTGTGGCAACCAATCAATCGTAGGCCTCTTTTAACTCCCGTATGAGGCTAATGGACTGGATTATTGCCTCCTTTTTCGAGATTAAACTATACCTAATGTTTGTTACTTGATGATTTGGGGCCCCCAAGATTTTGGGGCCCTGTGCGGTCGGCCAATTTGGCCTCCCTCATCGACGGCCCTGGTGGGATCCTTGATAGGAGGCGGATGCTTCAGGAGAAAGTTTACTTTCTATTCTTTGATAAAGTCCACTAGTAGTAGTTTGCATTAGGGAGAAAAAAATCAATATAGACACCTCAAGCTATTTTTTTTCATGTGGCATCTGTATCCATATGCCATCATTGTACATGCCTTTAATTAATTAGGCAACTAAATTCCAAGAGAAGGGCGTGTCCGGGGGGCATGCATCCCTCCACCCCACTTATTCTCTTAACACCCTATATATAGCAACACATAGGGTGAATTTCAAGTGGGATGAGTGCTAAGAGCAGCTCTAGCAATCCCAATCTCGATTGGTATCTTTTCATTCTTGGTTTTTAGTGTCTCAGACAAAAATACCAAAGTGGGGGAATGCGACTAAACCAACATAGCAAGGAACTTAATTATTTCCAGTTTCTTGCCTGGTGATATAAAGTATAAATTATTCTTCCATATGTAGACGGAAGATGCTCTGGCAACTAGAAGCATCAGTAGTACATAAGGAGAGAAGAAGAGCTTAGCAGATTCTCCACTTGCTTGCAACTGCAAGAACGAAACTCATTTGTCTACACTAAAAAATCGTCTCAGGTTACGTATCGCTTCCTATGTGTGTATGTGGATAAGGGTGGACCAGAAATTCATTTTCACCATCGTATTTGGATGCGGGTGTGTATTATCAGATAAGCATAATGTTGACTTCAATTTAGTGCTGCATAATTTGTATAAATGAAATTAGTAGTTTTTTCTTGTTAATTGCTGGAGTCTTCTGTATTATCTAGATATTGTCATTTTATTTTATTTTTGCCGTTTCTATCATTGTCTTAATTTTATGTTGCTTGGGCGTGAAGATCAACCAACAAGACCGGCAAGTATGTTTTTCTCCAATAGCAAAGCTCGCGCATAATGCCCTAAAGTGTGACATGCACGTCACCCAAAGTTTCTTTTGTACCTTCATGCGCCCAAGCTTGTGCAATAATAATCTCCTGCAAAGCAGGATCCCTTTCCCACATAATCTCATATGTTGCCTCAACCTAAGCTTTCTGGGTCAGTCCTCCAATAAATCATAAGCAACATGCAAAGGGATATGATCTGAGCATGGGATGGTGAGATGCCGAGCAAATGTATAATCAAACATATTCCTTCATCACATGTTTGCTACTTCTCTATCAAGGCGACCATTCACACTGGAACCTCCACCTCTCATATTGTTGAAGGTGTGAGGTACACCATTGAAGCCAAGATCAACCAGATAGTGTGACAATTCTCTCCTCTAGGCTCACCGTATACACACATCAATCTACATTGGGGCTCATCTGGACTAGCACGAACATGTGCATCAATAAATCTCTTGTTGGAACAAACTATCTTCACACTCAACGACTCATGAGCCAATTCACCACTGTTACCATAACTATTTATACCTTCAAAACCTTGCAATCCAAATCTCGATCAGTATCTTTTCATTCTTGCTTTTGATTGGCGTGTCTCGCACAAAAACACCAAAGTGGGGGAATGTGACTGAACCAACGTCGCTAGATCGCGAATTGTCCGGGAGCCCCCTCCCCCTCCTGACAGTTCCAACCTAGAAGATTCATTTGTCACGACGCACTCCTCGTCAAAGCCCGTCGATGTTGATGAGTTTTTGAGTTTGTTGTTATTCTGATCTGTTTTAGACCTTAGGGGTCTTGTTTTGAAGGACTTTGTGGCACCTTTTACATTGCCCCGTTAGCATTAGCAGTAGCTGACCACCGTTGGCCGGAGTAGACGCAAAGAACCACCAGGCGCAGCAATGCTTCCCATCAATTTCCTTTTCCTGCTCAGGTCTGGATCAGCCACACCATCAACAGACATTTGGATTGTTATTTGGATCAATATCCATATCTTTTCCCTCATAAACCTCAAAAGCAGATGCACCACTGTAGTCATCTTTTTTTTTCAAAAAGGGGGACTCCCCGGCCTCTGCATCAGAACGATGCATACGACCACTATGGTCGTCTACAACAATGCCACGGTTTCCCCCTCGACCACTCGAGTCAGAGTTCCAGATAGCCTGCAGATCTTTGAAGATCAGCGAGTTGGGGGAACACGCTCCATCTCTATGTTTTGTGTATAGGTGGCTGATCACGCCACAAACGGTGCACTAATCTAGAAGAAGTTTATATTTAAATTGGAAAACCAGACATCTCTTCTCCTTCCCCTGTCCTTTTATAATGAAAACATGTTTCTTCAGTTGCTTTCCAATATCCAATATTAATCTCACCCTATTGTAATTACCAGCAATGTCTTGTCCACTATTTTCCGGAGCATAAAACTCACCCACCTTACCAGCAAGTGCCTTCACCAATGGTTCAAACCCGTCTGACGGATCATGGATTTGGATCCATATTTAGCACATTCAGTTCAACTGACGACGCCTCAGTGAATCCATTGTACGGAGCCAACATAACAGGGTTGCGACGGAAGTCCATGGAGCACCCTCCATTAACTTGTCCCAATCCCCAAGGCATGAGAGCTGCATCGTATAGGTCTTATCTCCAAGCGACCTGAACTTGACGTCTTATAAGATCCCAGGCATTGTGCATGTATCTTGAAGAACCGGAGGTCACTTCATAACTACGCTCGCCAAGGTCAGGATGAAAATAAAGTGGCCGTATGCATTGTCCAGATGCAGAGGCCGGGGGTCATCCTCCTTTTTTTAAAAAAAGGTCAGGATGAAAATGAAATAAGTAGACATATACAGAGAAGACAAATACCAAGTAACCTGAAGTAAAGATGCCGAGTGAAGGTTCGACGACGACGAACGAATATATAAAGGCAACACGAAACAAGCATACGTACAAATACAGATAGCAACAGTCCTCTGGCAAACACGACAACATATTACGGTACAATACTACTGCTTACTACACACATGATGAAGAGTAGATAGAGGAATATATATGGCGACTCGAACTCGATTGGTGCCACGGAATGGACGAAATGGAGAGGATCATGCTTGGTCGGCGGCGGGCTCCTCCTCCTCCTCGTAGTCCTCCTCGGCGGTGGCGTCCTGGTACTGCTGGTACTCGGCGACGAGGTCGTTCATGTTGCTCTCGGCCTCGGTGAACTCCATCTCGTCCATGCCCTCGCTGGTGTACCAGTGGAGGAAGGCCTTGCGGCGGAACATGGCGGTGAACTGCTCGCTGACCCTGCGGAACATCTCCTGGATGGAGGTGGAGTTGCCGACGAAGGTGGAGGACATGGCGAGGCCGACAGGGGGGATGTCACATACGCTGGACTTGACGTTGTTGGGGATCCACTCGACAAAATACGATGAATTCTTGTTCTGCACGTTCATCATCTGCTCGTCCACCTCCTTGGTGCTCATCTTGCCCCTGAACATGGCGGACGCCGTGAGGTAGCGGCCATGCCGCGGGTCCGCCGCACACATCATGTTCTTGGCGTCCCACATCTGCTGTGTCAGCTCCGGCACCGTGAGCGCGCGGTACTGCTGCGAGCCCCTGGATGTCAGCGGTGCGAACCCGACCATGAAGAAGTGCAACCTGGGGAACGGGATCAGGTTCACCGCCAGCTTCCGGAGGTCCGAGTTGAGCTGCCCCGGGAACCGTAGGCAGCACGTCACGCCGCTCATTGTCGCCGAGATCAGGTGGTTCAGGTCACCGACTGCATCATGCATCAATGAGTTTAACAAGTTCAATTCATTTGGTTTCAAATGGATCATGGGGGTGGGAGCTTACAGGAAGGGTTGGTGAGCTTGAGGGTGCGGAAGCAGATGTCGTAGAGGGCCTCGTTGTCGAGGACCATGCACTCGTCGGCGTTCTCCACAAGCTGGTGCACCGACAGCGTCGCGTTGTAGGGCTCCACCACCGTGTCCGACACCTTGGGCGACGGGAACACGGAGAAGGTGAGCATCATGCGGTCAGGGTACTCCTCCCGGATCTTGGAGATGAGCAGCGTGCCCATGCCGGAGCCAGTGCCTCCGCCAAGAGAGTGGCATACTTGGAAACCTGCCCACCGAGCAATGCTGGTTAGCAATTCATTTCAGGAGAGGCCGTACTCACTGGACTGAAGAAATGTTCAGGTTTCCTAACCCGACCATGTCTCAGTTTCCCTGTCAAAACAACTTGATAGCAAGACAGTCTAACTACTCCAATCCAATCAGGGGACAAATAATGAAAAACATCTCCGCTGGTCCTACATCATGTGCCTAGTTGCACATTATTACTGAAAATCAGTACTATTTTTCTTTAATCTGCTGCTATGATTATGAATTTATGATTAGGTTAGGTGTGCTAAAATCCATAAATCCCATCTCACATAAGTCTGAACTTAGCCATTCAAGTACACATAATTAACAAACTAATCAAGCAAGCAAAACCGCATCTACGGATCTAACCAACAACCATCCGTCCACCGGGTCTGGCAACAGCCTGTCTGGGTGTCCCATTCGCTGCAGCCAACACCGACAGCATGCCGTTCCTTGATACCACCTTTCATGTGCTGTTAATTAGGTCGTATAGCATTGTCGGTAATCGCCCGCATGATATATACATGTAGTGTGCTACATTGTTAGTGTTGTGATGATCGCATCACCCTTCACCAGCAAAAAGAAGATGGCGACATGCGATGCAATGCGAACAAATTGGATGTATATTGGCATTGAGGTGGTCGTGTCTTGACCAAAAAGTGCAAGTTCTTGGACACCTGAATTTGTTACCACTATTTTTAAAAGTTCACACTTTTACAGACGAATAGTCGATTGCTAGGCGAATTTGCGATGTGTGCTTCAAAATGGATTCGAATGCTGGGTCCTTCCCGGCCCTCAAGGGGACAGATGGCATGCAGACAGCATAAGCAATGCTGTAGCTAAGGCCATGAAGGAAGATTTCAAGTCTAGCATACTTTCAAAACCTTCACAACTGACATCTTTACTTAGCAAAAGTTTTCTAGCAGTTGCTGGCTTGATTGATCATTGAACTGAAAAAATCAGCCCTCAAGTTGAAGCCAGGTAAGCACTACATATGTGTTACTCTCTAATTTCCCAGCCACCTTGATCCCAAAAGCATATAATTGCCATTGGAAATCAAATCAGGCAATATAGATCGATAAGCGCATTATTTGAACATATGAAATAATGCCGTAGCATGTCAGTACTCACTGAAATAACCAACGATTAAATCAGGGGTAGAAATGGTACGGTAATTGATTTGCCCCGTTGGTACTTGTCATCCATCTATGCCAAAAAATTAGGTTCATCAAATGGTAAAGATAAATCACGTGATCCATCAACTGAACGATGCTGGATCGGCAAATTATAGACCCCAACTGGGAGCACCGAATCACAATCATGTTGGATCGTCCCGGGCTGCTTGTAAATGCTGCCAAGTTGGCAGAGTTGTTTAGTGTTTAATTACCATGAAACATACCACTCTGGCACTCTGCTGGAAGACAGTAGTGTCTAATAAATGATAATATAATTCTGTCCTTAATTAACTAAGAGGAGAAGAAGAAGCAACACTATCAAACATTTTAGATCCCACGGTTCCGATTATTTGGACCAAAAACGATACCGTTCCACGCTAATAATCTGGTAAATTCCGGATCACATTCCCAACTATGATCCATGGAATTTTACTATATGAATATACGGTTACGATCGAAGTGTTCCAGAAACAGATCCGGAGAAACGAAGATAAAACTGAAGGAAGAGAAAAGAATGCGAGGGAGGGAGACGGCTGGGCAGGGGCGTATGATCATATACCTTGGAGGCAGTCGGAGTTCTCGGCCTCCTTGCGCACGACGTCGAGGACGGAGTCGATGAGCTCGGCGCCCTCGGTGTAGTGTCCCTTGGCCCAGTTGTTGCCGGCGCCGGACTGGCCGTAGACGAAGTTGTCCGGGCGGAAGATGGCGCCGATGGGGCCGGAGCGGAGCGAGTCCATGGTGCCGGGCTCGAGGTCCATGAGGACGGCGCGGGGCACGTAGCGGTTGCCGCCGGCCTCGTTGAAGTAGACGTCCATGCGCTCGAGCTGCTCGGGGGCCGTGCCGGTGTACTGGCCGGTGGGGTCGACGCCGTGCTCGCCGCAGATCACCTCCCAGAACTTGGCGCCGATCTGGTTGCCGCATTGGCCGCCCTGGATGTGCAGGATCTCCCTCATCTTGCGTCGATCGGGTCGCGTCGCGTCGCCGGGTGGCTGTTCTTGGGTTGGTTTGCGGAGCGGGGGGCGAGGGAAGGGAACGTGGGAGGGAGGGAGGGGAGGGGAGGGGGCGAGAAGGGAAGCGGGTGGGACGGACGGGTCGTGGGCGCGCGTCTATATGCCGCGTTTCCAGGTAACCGACGCCCCGACCCCACCCACCCCTCTTGCGCTGCTGCTCGCCACTTTCTGCAGTTATTACTACAGGTTGTATGTATGGACCAACTGTTCCATTGCTGTTTTTTTTTGTGCAGTTTTGATGGCACGTTGGTTTGCTCATTTCTACTCCATTTGCTCACAAATAGTACATGTTCTAACTTTTTTTATGTATATAGACACATTTTAGTTTAATTGTTCACTCATTTTAGTCCGTATGTGGTTCATTTTAAAATACCCAAAACATCTTATATTTGTGAACCGAGGGAGTAGTTTTGATCATAAAATAGGAACATGATACATGTACCACAATGTATCATGAAATCCGTAAGAACTCGATCTTTCCGTTGTGGAAAGGGGAATGGCCCGGTCACGCCTTTTTAACAGGGGCAAATAATTAACTAAAATAGAGAGTTTAGTATAGACCTACATGTAAATGGACGGAGGCAACGATAAGACCCACCTCGCGCCAAGCCCAAGGGGCAGCCCCGCTCCACTGGGTGGCAAGCTTTCTGTCGGAGCGCCCTCGGAGTAGCCAGGAGCACCTCGGAGTGGGAGTGGCGGTGGCAGCATGGATGTATCGCTGCGGCAAATGAGTGTGTACTCGAGGGAGATGTTCATAATGTTGAGCTGAGAGCAAGAGGAGAACGAGGAGGAGATAGCCTGGGGTCCCGGCGTGTCACCGCCCGAGTCGCCCAACAGACGACGGGGGCCAATTCGTTTGTGAGTTGGTTTATATGGTTGTTACTTTTACGACTACATATGACTTGGCCACAAGTGGATAATTCTAGCGATATTGAAACAAGAGAGAAGTTGGCACTCATCTACCAATTGTCACACTGGCAGTCATAGAGCCTTGGAGCAACTCCAACAGTACCCTTATCTCTAAATTAACCCTCATTGACGGGAAGTGAAGGTCAAAAAACCTCTCCAACTGTTCCTGTAATAAACTGGCCTTAACTTTAGAGGATCCCGTAAAAGAGGCATTTTCTCCCTGCAAGTTTACAGGAATATCACCTTCTCGTATCTTTTCGACAGGCTGAAATTTCACCAACTACCATCCCGCGCTCCTGCTACTGCAAGCACCGCCGCTCCTTGTCGTCGCCGCTACCAGCCGCCGCATGTCCCCTGTCTGCCATCGGCAGGCCGGGATCCCGTGCCGCCATCTTCTACTGCCACAGACTGGCTGCGCCGTCAGCTGATGCCACGTCCCGAGGGCGCCGCTGTCCTACGCCGCGTGTGTCCTCCTCTGCTGCCTCACTGTCGACCCCTCCTTTGCCTATTCCACTTCCTCGCTCCAGCCACAGTCTCCAAGCCCTAGCTCAAGAAACCAATGCGGCAAAGGTACCAATCTTGTGCTGGTTTTGTTTACATACACGATGGCAAACAAGAAGCCGAAGTGGGGAAGTTCAATGCATGGTCATCTTGTGCTCCGTCGGAACTAGCAAGCTGGTCACGACAAGCTACTGGATGACTACTTCTGTGGGAATGAGGGGAACAAAATTTACATACCACCAGTTCAGCCAGAGAAGGATGAACGGCGATTGAAAGATGCATCGACGTATAGAGGACCGTGATGGTCATGAACAAGTCCGTGATGATCTTTTAAGCATTTGTGTGCACTTCATGGAAGAATCAGTTATGTTTGAATTTGAATTTGAGTGTCAAACTAAATTTCATATAATGTTGCTTTCGAATTATCATGAAGTCTTAGAGTTCAATGATAATTCAAATTCAAACATAACTAATTCAAATTCGAAAGCAACATTAGCCGCCGCCTAGCCCGCATTTACATGTAGCAGATGCTCATCATATATCTTCCACGTAGTCATCATCATTTTTGCATCATTAGGACAGCATGGAATGGTACGACAAGCCAATGATTGTTGAGATACTCGTACAATTGAACATGCACCACGGCACCACCACATGCTTTGTTTGATGTAGAGTAACCAGATATGAAATAGCCCATTGTGATCCATCAATTATTTGCAAAATATTCATATAAATGGTCGCGACGAGGTCTGTAGTTATTTCTCTCTCTCTCTCTCTCTCACACACACACACACAAACAAGAGAAAGGAAAACCAAACAGGCCATAGTAGGAGTGGGCACAGAGCATATCTATAATAAATAAATAGTTCATCCTCACTATTCTATTTCTCTTAACAAGCAAGCTATCCACCTCATCAATTGTGCCACATCATCATTTTTCTTCCCATCATCACCAACAACACCAACCTATATGGCCACGTTGTAAGTTGTATTATCTGACTTAAATAACCGACCGAAGCCCAACCATATTCCCCTCGATGAAGACGGATCGCCTTAACTGACCCACGCACCAAGGACGCCTCTCCCTTGATTGTGGCGCTGTGGCCGTATGGTCTCCTCGGTTTCTCAGCACCAACCGTTGATTTCTCTCCGCACTAATCTCTTCCTATTAAGCTCCACCCCGACACTCTGCCTTCTCTGACGAATGGTGTCCTCCATCAACGCACTTTCCTTCCATCTCGACAGCAAACTTTGTGTGAAGGAACATGCCACTGTTTCTTCAAACAACGATATGTCATGTTTGTCCACCGTTTCAATTAGAGAATCTCAAAAGAAATACATAGATTGTTGACGTCCCGGAGAGTCTTCGACGACTGATGCTAAATGAATGTACTGGTCCAGTGTGAGTAGACTTTTCTCCTCTAGATCTCAAAAGAAATAGAAGCTGAAAATAAATACATAGATGAAATTGCAATAATGAAGAACACAAAAGAACCAATGATTTTTCTGTCAGAAAAATTAGAACCGGTGTTTTTTACCTTCCAAATGCGAGTCAGTGCCTCAACTCGTCGTGTATGCATTGTTGACTATGAAAGAAACTAGGACTTTATATGTCACAAGGTCGCACTAACCAAAAGGACACTCACAAACAAAATCAAATAGATCCTACTTAATTTGAACCACCTACATATCAAATATATTGTTTTGTTTATTATTAACACTTCTATATTAAATGTACCATATTATTGATTCAAATTGTTATCATCTTTGCTATCTGAATGCTACTAAGAAACACCAAAAATTCCCGCAGCAACGCGCGGGGATATTATCTAGTATTTTCAAATGACAAACACAAAACAGATGGTCTATATGAGCACAATGTTTCAGGCTCCATTAATAGAGAGCTCCTATGTGTCGCTCTTTGCGGCAGAATGCCGACCGGGCGCACAGAGTGTCTCCCAACTGGACCGGCCCATATGGCTAGCGACCAGAACTGAAAGAAAAAATGCAGCGCTCTATAAAAAGAATGCTCTAAGCAGGGTTCAAACCTGAGACCAGACGCGTGAAACAAGTGCAGCTAATCAGCTGAGCTAGAGAGCTACCTGGTTTCTAACGCAGCACAACATATTAAGAACAAAACCGAGCGCACATCCGAACGTTTCTAATATTTGTACGCGAACATTATGTTTGAGAAAAAAAAGTGAAGGTCGTATGAAATATGTGAACATTTCTTAAAACTCCCGAAATTTTTTGAAATATGTGAACAAGTTTTTGAAACGGGAACATTTTACGAAACTCACGAACAAATATTTCAAACACGAATATTTTTTGAAAAATGCGAACAAATTTTGAAATAGGAACATTTATTGAAACCCATGAACAAAAATTGAAAAAACGAACATTTTTCTTAATTTGCGAACAAATTTTGCAAAGTTGTGAAATTGTGAAAAAAACATAAAAAAGAAACAGAAACTAAAAAAAGAAAAGAAGCAGAAAAGGAAAAAAGAAAAAAAGAGAAATAAAAAAACAATAGAAAGCCAGGAACATTTTTTTAAAGTCAGGAACAAAATTTGAGAATGAGAACATTTTTTGAAAGCATGAACATTTTTTCAAGTCAGGAACAAAATTTGAAAATGAGAACATTTTGTGAAGTTTTGAACAATTTTTTGAAAGCATGAACAAAATTTAAAAATGAGAACATTTTGTGAAATTTTGAACAATTTTTTGAAAGCATGAAAAAAATTTGAAAAATGAGAACATTTTGTGAAGTTTTGAACAATTGTGAGCAACACAGATATTTTTTTAAAAAGAAAATAACTTTGTAAACAGAAAAACAAAAAATGAAAAAGAAAGAAAAAGAAAGAGAAAAAAGAAAAAAAAAGAAACATAAGAACGAAAAAGAAAAAAAAAGAAAAAAAAACGTTTCAGGAACCTCCTAGAAGGTCCCAAAACCGGAGAAAACCGGCTGGGAACCTTCTAGAACATTCCCAAAACCGGAAACACTCAAGCATTTAATGGGCCGGCCCACCCCAAGCGCTTCGTTCAGATTCCCTGTGCATCGCTCCGGCAAAGCGGCAAATAGGAAAAACCACATTAATAAGCTGTTCCTTTTAAGCAAGAAAGTCTTTGGGCGGCACGCTGCGCCGGTCCACCGGCCGAAATTCCGGGCTGCCCGCGGGCGAGCCCTACAATTGGACCATGCGAAACCATCTGATGCGCTTCCTTCCTTTCTTTTTTATCAACACATGAAGGAGTCCCGCGCTTGCCGGGCCGCTCGCACCATCGGCCTTTCACCTAGCCCATGCTCGCCAGCCACCCGTGCCACCCGAGCTCGCCCTCCGCCATTCGTGCTCGCCTGGCAGCCGTGCCAACCGCGCTCGGCCTCGGCTGCTCGTGCTCGTCATTTGAAGCACCGACGATTGGGCTTTGCAGTTTTGTTATCGGCCGGTCGCAGCTTCTCCCGCCGATTGGTCGTAACACCACCGAGCATGGTCCGCCACTCCCCGCGCTCGCGACTGGCACCATCGTTAGCACACCCGCCGGTTGAAGCTTTTTCTAAAGCCGCTTGCAGCTTTCGTCAACGCCAGTCGCAACTTTCGTCGTCGTCGTGTAAGTTTTCTCGTGTCTCTAGTGAAACTTTTCTGTAGCCTGTTGTAGCTTTCTCTGACACCGGCTACAGCTTTTGCTGTTGGCAATGATCGCTCCAACTTTCATCAACTCTAGTTGAAGCTTTTTGCGACGGCGGTTGCAGCTTTGTTCATCGTGGATTGCAGCTTTTTCTGCTGGCAGTGGCCGGCCCCAACTTTCGTCAACTTTGGTTGAAGTGTTTTGTATTCCAGCAAAATGACTTACTGGTTGTAGCTTATTGTCGTGCTGGTTGCAGCATCTCGGTCGTCGTGGTGCTGACAACACATCATGCAACCATCGGCAGTTCTGGTTGCAGGAACGAAGACCGTTGGTCATAGCAAATGTGCTTGCCGGTTCAAGCAAAATGTCTGGCCGTTGAAGCACCAGTGGTCATACGGGATGGCGACTAGCCGTGCTTCAACCTGACGGGGCGGCCAAAAATGCTGTGACCGGCGGCCATGATTGCTGGGACCAGTCGCACCCAAGCTACATGCATCGTCGACGACCATCACCTGCCGGTGCTAGAGACAACCAGCACAAGTAGCCTCCGCCGAGTCTACCCCAGGTGGTCATTGTTCACCGGTGCGACATGGCCGCACTAGATGGAGCCGCCCTGCACGGGTGTGTTCGTCAGCCATCAATACTAGAAAATGGGCCATTTGTTCCAGTTCTAAAGGCCCATTGGTTCTGGAACCGGGACTAAAAGGCTGAGACTAAAGCTCAACACCATTAGTCCCGGTTCGCTTATGAACCGGGACAGATGATGCTTCACATGGCCGCTGCGGCGAGCTCAGGCAGAAGGGCATTTAGTCCCAGTTGGTAATCAACCGGGACGACCAACATCAACCGGGACCAAATGGCATCCACGCGTCAGCGGCTCAGGAGCTGGGGTTTTTGTTTTTTTGTTGAAAGGGGGTGGGGTTAGGGGGTTTTGGAGGATTAATTTAGGGGTTTCATATATTGTGTTAGCTAGCTAATAGCTAAAGACAAGTGACCTCTCTTATCTCCGTGCTTAGTCAAGGCTAGCTACCATACGTATAGAGAGAACTCGACATGCTACCTAGTAAGTAAATGAAGGAACCATTAAGTATACAAGATCGTCATGAACATATACAGAGAGAAGTGACCGACCTCTCTTTCTCTGCGAGATTGGTCGAACAACAAGTTTCCGTATATCTATCCGACGCTACAAGTTACATATATACAATATAAGATCTCTTACAAACCCTAACATCTAAGGTCTATTTGAACTTCCACATGGTATTCTCCATCTTTATTTATGACGTGGTCAAGAAAGAATCCCGCCAATTCCTCTTAAATTGCTCGTATGCGATCATGTGGTAGGAGTTCATCCCGCATCTTCCACATCTAATTTAAAGAAGTGCGTCAATACATGTATATGAATGAAACTCAACACAAATGATGATAATAAAATAAAATTGTGATCTTTTTGTTTACGTACATCAAAATCTTCTTTAAAGTAGCCCCGCTTAGATTTTATCGAGTTGTAGATGAACTCGCAAACATAGTATCCACAAAAATCATTCCCGGCTTCCTGCCACAAGCACTTTACGAGAAATTGATTTCAATCAAACTGATAATCAAGCATGCTTAATGGTTTTGATGAAACTAGCTAGAATTAAGGGGAGATGCGTGTAACTAGCTAGTAGTACTTACTTTCGGGTGTGTAAATCGCAGCTCATTCGACAGTGCCGGAACAATGGCGGTGAACTGTTTCCAAACCCTACCTGACAAAGAGAATAATTACTTGATATCAGGAAATGAATAAAGTTGCCTATATGGTGCGATAATGATCGATCAAACTTACTTCTGGAGCATATCAGTCATGTTCGCATACTCCTCAGGACTTTTTCTTCTCGAGTCTAAGATAGTTACTATTCCATTTTCAAGCTTAATCTCTAGCAAAATAAAGTGAAAGTTGTGCATGCATGCATAACTCATCAATTACATTACTATAATTAACCTCGAGTAAGGGAAACCGAATATGCCCAAGACAGTAACACTCACTGGAAGTTGTAAGGAAAGAGTATTTTATCTTTGTTTTGATTGTTAAGCAATGATTCTAGCAAGTTGTCCTCGTTCTCTTTGACATTGTGTTTGACTGTCGATTCATGTATGATATTTGGGTTAATGAACCCAATGTCATAGATATCTGCTTTCCTGCATTCGACGATCTTCAACCTCCATAATATACTGAGGATAATTATATATACATGCAATAAAGAGTTGAGCTATATATAGAGACTTAATTACAAAAGTAGTACTTACAGACAGTAGCAAGTCACGAGTGTTTTGTCGAGGGCCTTTTGATTGTATAACTGGAATAACTCGTCAAATTCAATATTCAAAATATCCGTTCCAATGAGGTCATACTCCTTTTTAATTATCATTGTCAAAGTATGCCTCCCAGACCGCCTGCATCTTTCCATGTACCATTCATGGAGTCTTCGCATCATTGTTGTTAGATGAGGATGATCAGGTTTGACAAGAGGCTGCCCGTGCTCATATCTGAATTCGTCCACCTCCATTATTTCAATGGGTACATCATCGGGCAGGTAATCACCAAGATTGGTACCGG
>LR880969.1:2692166-2726402 GCA_904067115.1 Aegilops sharonensis | reverse complement strand
TTCATACTTTCACTAGTGCAAGTTCTCTCAACAATAATAACATAGATAGATCATATAACAATCCCTCAACATGCAACAAAGAGTCACTCCAAAGCCACTGATAGCGGAGAACAAACGAAGAGATTATGGTAGGGTACAAAACTACATCAAAGTTATTCTTTGAGATCGATCTATTCAAGAGTTCGTACTAGAATAACACCTTATGACACAAATCAACCAAAACCCTAATATCACCTAGATACTCCATTGTCACCTCAAGTATCTGTGGGCATGATTATATGATATGCATCACACAATCTCAGATTCATCCAACCAACACAAAAGTACTTCAAAGAGTGCCCCAAAAGTTTCAACCGGAGAGTCAAGAAAACGTGTGCCAACCCCTATGCATAGGTTCATGGGCGGAACCCGCAAGTTGGTCACCAAAACATACATCAAGTGGCACGTGATATCTCATTGTCACCACAGATAAACACGGCAAGACATACATCAAGTGTTCTCAAAATAAAGACTCAATCCGATAAGATAACTTCAAGAGGAAAACTCAATCCATTACAAGAGAGTAGAGGGGGAGAAACATCATAAGATCCAACTATAATAGCAAAGCTCGTGATACATCAAGATCGTGCCATAGAGAGAACACGAGAGAGAGAGAGAGAGAGATCAAACACATAGCTACCGGTACATACCCTCAGCCCCGAGGGTGAACTACTCCCTCCTCGTCATGGATAGCGCCGGGATGATGAAAATGGCCACCTGTGATGGGTTCCCCCTCCGGTAGGATGCCGGAACGGGCTCCCGAGAGGTTTTTGGTGGCTACAGAGGCTTGCGGGGGCGGAACTCCCGATCTATCTTGATATTCGATGTTTTTAGGGTACGCAAGCTTATATAGGCGAAAGAAGTCGGTCGGGAGGTGCTCGAGGGGCCCACGAGATAGGGGGCACGCCCAGTAGGGGGAGGGGTGCCCCCTATCTCCTGGCCTCCTCGAGGATCTTCTGACGTGAACTCCAAGTCTCCAGGATCACATTCTTCCAAAAAATCACGCTGCCGAAGGTTTCATTCCGTTTGGACTCCGTTTGATATTCCTTTTCCTCGAAATACTGAAACAGGCAATAAAACAGCAATATGGGATGGGCCTCCGGTTAATAGGTTAGTCCCAAAAGTAATATAAAAGTGTATAATAAAGCCCGTAATCATCCAAAACACATTATATAATAGCATGGAACAATCAAAAATTATAGATACGTTGGAGACGTATCAGCAGCTCGCTGGCTCTCAACTTGTTCCTCTAGCTTTAGTACTCTTGCATTGAGCTGTTGTATATCGCTCAGCTCCTGTTTCCTCTTCCTCTCCCAGATTTTGTAAACGCCTACGCTGGGAAACGCAATCTTCCACGCAACGGAGCCTAGCGTGCCTCGTGTTCGTCCAGGGTGCTCAGGATTCCCGAGGGCCTCAGTCAGCTCGTCATTCTCTCTGTCGGGAAGGAACGTCCCTTCCTGCGCTGCCTTGATTGTTTCCTGAAGCTTCGTGATGGGTGTTGCAAGTTGCTCGTCCGTCCAACGGCACTTCCCTGTTTCAGGGTCGAAAGTTCCCCCAACCCGAAGAACCATGTCCTCCAATGGTCAGGCCAGTTCAATGTCTCTGGTTCGACCCCTTTAGCAATCAGGTCCTGCTCAGCTTTGTCCCACAACGACCGGGCTTTGAGGTAGCCGCCTGACCATGTGCGATGGTGCCACTGCTTTTTTGCAGCATTTATCTTGTTTATCTCTGACATTTTCTTACTCTTGTGCGATGTCTTGTAGGCCACAAATGCAAGCCAGGGATCTCTTATCTTCTCAAATCAGCCGATGAATTCTGGAGTCTTCCCTTTGTTGACAAACTTTGATTTCAACTCTTTCTTCCACCTCCTGAATAGCCTAGGGTGGGTTCAATCGGTTGGCCATCGTCCACGATTGCTGTGCTCGTGAACCTTTCATCCATGCGCAACCTTTTCTTCGGGTCTCGTCTCGTTACCAAAGTTGGCTCGATCCGGAGGGCTACAAAAGAAGAAACAAGAGTTAATATATGTACATACCAAAACATTAATGCAATAATTAGCTAGTCAGCACAGCCTTAATTAATATATATACCTCGCCGGACTTTGCAACAGCTGATCCCGACTCCGTTCGGTCACCGGAGCCGTCATCACGTCCTCCTTCTTCCACCGGCATTCGATCGCTGGAGCCATCATGATCATGACTTTCCTCCTCCATTGTTCGATCACCGTAGCCTGCTTCATCCTCTCCTTCCAGACCATCAGTGTCATTGAGAAACGACAAGACATCGCCTCCGGCGAAGATTATATCCCCCAACAGCTGTTCTTTTTCCAAGTCTCTTTGTTGATCCATAGTTTCTGCAAATATTACAACATGTCAATTAATATACAAACATGAGAGATGGATATATTAGTGGAAAACATAGAACTAGCTAGCTAATCACAACGAGGAATATTAATTGGTGGCATCGACGCTTCTACGGTTTGGGGTGGCATCGACAACGCTTCTATGGTTTGGGGTGGCTTCGACGACAACGCTCTTTTAACTCGGTAAATTTGGGTGGCCTCGATGATTCTAGGGTTTGGGGTGGCCTTGACGACAACACTCTTTTAACTCGGTAAATTTGGGTGGCCTCGATGCTTCTAGGGTTTGGGGTGGCCTCGGCAATGCTTCTAGGGTTTGGGGTGGCCTTGACGCTTCTAGGGTTTGGTCGGGCGAGATGGGGTTGATCCACGTCCCCCCTCATGTTGAAGAGTTACCGGAGTTCTCTCATGAATGTCCGATGTCCGGACCGCCTCTCTCATGAATGTCAAACAAGAGATTTAACAAAATGGCGCCATTCTGGATGTGCAGAAAATGGTCCATATTTTTTCTGATCTCATCTACCCTTCTATATGTCACGTTGTCTAGTGTCAAAGGATTCAAGAAAACCATGGCTTCATCATTAGCCGAAAGTAACAGGGGAATGATGGTACAAAGCTCTCCAAAGTTATTTTGGAACGGAGTCCCAGATAGGATAATTCGCGTTTTGTTACAAAGCTCAGCAAGAGCCTTCCGAATTTTCGCTATTTGGAAGGCCTTTGCTGAACTTCATAGCAAAAAGCGGATTATCCTATCCGGGACTCCGTTTCAGAATAACTTTGGAGAGCTTCGTACCGTCATGCCCCGGTTACTTCTGGCTAATGATGAAGCCATGGATTTCTTCAATACTTTGACACAAGACAACATGACATATAGAATGTTACGTAGATGAGACCAGAAAAAAAATGGATCAACTTGTGCACATCCATAATGGGGGCATTCTTGATAAACCTCGACCCTCGACCCCTCGACGACCCTCGACCCCTCGGCGATCCTCGAACCTCGACCCCTCGACGACCCTCGACCCTCGACCCCTCGGGGACCCTCGACCCCTCGGCGATCCTCGAACCTCGACCCCTCGGGGACCCTCGACCCTCGACCCCTCGGCGTTCCTCGAACCTCAACCCCTCGGCGACCCTCGACCCTCTACCCTAGTTCCCGACCCTCGACTGCTCGGCGATCCTCGACACCCTCGTTCCCGATAAAAAATAAGAAGAGGAGGAAGAAGAAGAAGAAAGAGGAGAAGAAGAAGAAGAAAAAATAGAAGAAAAAAAGAGGAGAAAAAAATAGAATAACTGTTCCAGCATAGTTGGTTAGTGTGTATAGGAAAAAGACCAACTCAGATCAAATATCCAAATCTCGTTAATGTCTTAGGAACTCGCGGTGACGAACAATGCTCCTGTCGCCCCGTCTCGAGGACTTACGGTAAGGGCCAGCCCAGCCCACTCTCGGGCGTCTACCTTACCCGGCCGTGCCTCGTTAATTATCTCGCGGGTACCCTCCAGATCAACTCGACTGCACATCACTTGCGTACGAGCCGACCCGACTTTAGTCACAACATGTATCATGTATAGTATGTATGTATATACCTGTGATCAACACCCGACGTGATCACGGACCGATAGTATAGCATGGTAGATGGACAAGAATGTAGGGCCACTGATGGAATACTACCATCCTATACTAAGCATTTAGGAATGCATGTAAAGGTATCAATAGTAGTAGCAAAGACAGGCTATGCATCAGTATAGGATCAAACCGATAAGCAGTAACAGCTACACTACTCTAATGAAAGCAGTAGAGAGAAGGAGTAGGCGGTATCGGGGTGATCAAGGAGGTTTTGCTTGCCTGTAAGTTCTGCGGAGAAGGACGGGTCTTCAGGGGTGTAGTCGACGTCTGGAGCAGCGGCTTCGGTCTCGAAGTCTACCGGAGAGAAGAGGAGGAAGAAACAATGAATACAATGCAAACAGATGCATGACATAACATTAAGTGGTGCTAGGTGTGACCTAACGCAATACTATGTGATACTGACGAAGGGGGAAACATCCGGGAAAGTATTCCCGGTGTTAGGTATTTTTGAACAGGTGAAACGAAGGGGGGACGGTTCCATGTTCGCTATGCTAGGGACGTGTGACAAACAAACGGAGGGCGTATTCGGATTACAGAGTATTTTTCTGAGCAACTTTCATGTATAAAGTATTTTCATCCGAGTTACAGATAATTTTCTATTAATTTTTGAAGTTTAAAACAATTTCTAGAATTATTTTTAATTCAAAAATAATAGATTAAAATGCTATGTGCACCCACCTCTGGTACACAAACGTGTACTAGAGGCTGACAGGTGGGCCCAGGGGGTCCCAGTTGACCAGTCAAACTTTAACTGGACAACAGGGGGTGGGCCCCCCTATCATTGACTATTTAGGTTAATTAGATAATTAACTAGTTAATTAAACTACATTAATTAATTATGTTATTAATATTTATTTATTTCTTATATACATATATATATATATCTTTTTTAAACAGGGCAGTGGGCGGACCCCACTGGTCAGTGGGTGTTTCAGTGGGGGCGGGTTAACGGGGCCGCGCCGGCCTAAACAGGCAAGGGGCGGCCCGGTTGGGCACTGGCTCAAGCCAGCCGTGGCTGTGCACGCGCGCAGAGGCACCGACGGCGGGCACGGCCAGCGTGGCCAGCGGCGAGCGAGCAGGGGAAGGCGGAGGCTGGCGCGGCGTGGGGGCGCCCGGGCCTGCAAGCGTCAGCGGAGGCAGGCACGATGGCGGGGCAGCAGGCCACGGGCGAGTGGGTGAGCGCGGCAGAGTGGCGGGGCAACAGCGGTGGGGTACGCGGAGCGGGCGGCGTAAAAGGGCGTAGTGGGGCATGGCCAGGGTCTCGGCCAAGGCGTGGGGTGGTCTGAAGCTGCGGCGGGTGCGAGCGATGTGGCGTGGCAGCGACAGTTAGGAGCTCGAAATCGAACGATGGAGAAAGGGGAAACATGTGCAAGCTCACATCGTTGATGAGAGCAGCCCGGTGAAGCTGGAGGAGGTCGAGGGCGAGTGAATCGAGCAGACCTTCGTGGCGGCCGTGGCGGTGAAGAGCGAGTCGATGGTGACATTTGGTGGCCTCCCATCCTCAATCCAGGGGCCATGATGACAATGACGACCACACGGAGCTCCTGGACACCAAGGTGATGCGCGGGGTGGCACCGAGCTATGGTGTCGACAACGGCGCGACGACGGTAGCGTCGGCTACGCGCACATGTGCGAAAAGCGGCACCGGAAGGGGGGAATGGATACTAGGTTTCGTCTGCGGGGCGATGGGGATGGTCAAGTAGTCGTCCAGGGCTACAAGGGCATCGCCGTGGCGAGAATCCGTCAGTTGGATGGAGCTCGGGTGCTCACGGTGGTGGCACGGAGGTGGGAGGACGATGGTTGTGCGAGGTGGTTGGGCCGTGCACTGTGGCCACTAGGGCCTAGTATCAAAGGGCAGTTTTTAGTCATTTTCCTTTTTTTAAATTTCGCTTTTATATTTTGTCCTCTGTTTTGTATTTTGTTTACGATCAGAATAAATTTTGTTACATAAGAAACTTGTCTTATAAATATTTTGTAATATTGTGGAACTATCCACAGGGTTTTAGATTATCATTGAAAGGTTTTAATTTCAGTTTGAATTGAAATGGGCCACTAAGTGTTGTTTGCTCAAATAAAAAATAGATAAGGGCCATTTTGAAGTTTCAAATGATAGTGATTCCAACATGAAAATTTATCAGGGGAATTTATACTAAAGTTCGAACATTTTAGTCTTATAGTTTGAAGAGAGAGAAAATTGACTTGTCTTTTAAATTTGGTTTTGAGTTTGATTTTTAACCAAGTGTCCATTTAACTTAGCAAATCATGGTGACATGGCATCATTAGGGGGAGATTATTGTAGCATGATCCTCGGAATGTTACAAATCTCCTCCATTACAAGAAATCTCGTCCCGAGATTTAAGAGGTGGAGTAAGGGGGAAAGTTCTGGTTACGAAATTCTAACGGATCTTCTCAATCTTGGTTGCTCTACCCGAAGTAGTTTATCCTCTTTGTTGACGTTTTAATTTATCTTTTCCAGGTCATCATGATGAAGTCATCATCCTTACTTTGGGGGTTTCATCATGTTTAGGAATAAGTAAGGGGCATCTCGACAATGATAGAACGCCATAATGGTAATCATTTGGTTTAACCCATGAATGAACATATGAGTATCTCTCGAGTTGGAACTCAGGAAATACATCGAGAAAATTAAAAGTAGGCACAAGAATTTTCAAGCGGGTAGGCAAATGTTCAATGCCTGAAACAGAGTGTGAAAGGAGTGCGAAAGGTTTTTAATTTGATCTTGAGTTTGCTTTTTAACCAAGTGGCCATTTAACTTAGCAAATCATGGTGACATGGGACCATTAGGGGGATATTATTGTAGCATGATTCTTGGGATGTTAGAAAAATCATGTTAAAATTTTAGCCTGATCGGAGTTACGGATCTTCGGATATTTAAGAAATATTGTCCGGCCAGAAAACAAGAACTCGAAACAAAGAGGAAAACATGGAGATATCCAATCTATGGAGGCTCCAGCCCCTCGGGGGCCATGGCGACTAAGAACTAGAGAGGGAATCCTTCTCCCATCTAGGGAGAAGGCCAAGCAAGAAGAAGGAGGGGGGACCTCTCCCCCTCTCTCCGGTGGTGCCGAAGCGCCGCCGGGGGGACCATCATGACAGCGATGTACATCAACAACTTCACTGTTGTCATCACCATCACCTTCCCCATCTATACTCAACAGTCCATTCTCTCGCAACCTGTTGTACCCCTACTTGAATATGGTGCTTTAGGCTATATATTATTATCCAATGATGTGTAGCCATCCTATGATGTTTGAGTTATTCTTTTTGTCCTATGGGTTGATTGATGATCTTGATTGGTTTGAGTTGCATGTTTTATTTTGGTGCAGTTGTATGGTGCCTTCCGTGCGGCACAAGTGTGGGATTCCCGCTATGGGGTGTTGCAATATATTCAAGATTTACTTACTCACTGAGTGCATGGGTGACAAAAACACAAACTCGGGTAAGTAGATTTTTGTGTATGGGATTAAAGAGGACTTTACACTTAAGATTATGGTTGGTTTTACCTTAATGATCTCTAGTAGTTACGGATGCTTTCTAGATTTTCAATCATAAGTTTATGTGATCCAAGTACAAAAAGTGTGTTAGCTTATGCCTCTCCCTAATATAAAATTGCAATAATGATTACCGATTTTGTTATCAATTGCCTAGGAGAATTTCACAAATCCTACCACCACTTTTCCACAAGTTCTTTTCCTATTCTCTTTTCTTCTTCTTTATTTTTGTACTTTTCTTACTTCAAATATTGCGCGGGAGGCCACGACCTTTTTTCTTTATTTTTGTACTTTTCTTTATACCTAAAATATTTACTAACCCATTTTTCTATATAAATTTAAAAAAATATTGAACAGGTATTTGAAAAATATTGAACAAGAATTTGAAATTGTTGATGAAGTATTAAAAATGTTGAAAAAGTATTTGATAAATGGTGAATAAGTATTAAAAATATTGAATGAGTATATAAAAAATGTTGACTAAGTATTTAAAAATGTTGAACAAGTATTTGAAAAATATTGAATAAATATTAAAAAGTGTTGAACGAGTATTTGAAAAATGTTGAATAAGTAAATAAAAAATGTTAAATAAGAATTCGGACAATGTTGAAAGTTTATACAAAAAATGTTGATCACTTAATAAAAAAGTTTTGACATGTACAAAAATGTAAGAGTGAAAGCGAAAACAAACATCAGAAAAAACAAAAGAAAAACAAAAAATGAAGAAGAAAAAAGAAAACCAAACAAAAAATGAAGAAGAAGAAAAACCAAACAAAAAAGAAGGAAAACGAAGAAAACCCTGTCAAAAACCGAAAGGAAAAAACAAAAAGAATGAAAACTTATGGAAAGACCAGCTTATTACACGCCTAGTCCTAACCACGTGCGAGACATGGGCGCAGTGGCTAGTAGAGCGAGCCACCGCCCGGCAGACAAGGGATTGATCCCCACTTCTTCCATATCTTTCTCTTTTTCATTTAACTGTGCACAAAAATGGGCCGGCCCAATTACTGTACTCTTCAGCGAGAGTTTCTTCGTTCTCGCGCTTAGTGCGAGAAATAGTCGGCGCGCTGGTACCACACATGCCCAGCATTCCCACCCACCTCTAAGAAAAACATGCATGGGTTTTCCATGTTTGCTAGCGCCACTCTTGCCCTGTAGTGCGGGTGCGGAAGCAAAGAAAAATTCCAAGTTCTGTGCTGTGCTAACATGTACTCCCTCCGTCCGAAAAAACTTGTCATCAAAATAGACAAAAAAAGGTGTATATAGAACTAAAATACATTTAGATATATCTTCTTTTATTTATTTTGATGACAAGTATTTCGGGACGGAGGGAGTAGAAAGCATGTAGAGGTCGAAACAAAACAAAAGGAACACGTAGAAACTCAATCGCGTGTGAGGAAGTACTCGTCCGTGGATACTCCGTATCATTATTTGGTCAAATAAGGACAGCTCCTACACTAGCGGTGTCTTCTGGCTCGTGTGACCATTTTTTCCACGCCAATTGAATGGCATTGAGTATTGGATGGAGATGGATCCAGTACGTGTCGCCGCTTCATCTACACAATTGGGCAATGTAGCACCTATAGATATCTTAGATATCATATCTACTACAAGAACATGCACGCATGTGTTGATTACGCAAGAGCATTTTATTCATGCATGACTTTATTCGAATACATCCATTTCCGGCTTACATGTGCATACGAATGTATGCATCCAATTGCACTTATTTTGATATATATATAAGATCGGATAGACATAGACTTATTCTTGTCTGTGTACTCGAGGCCTCTTCCATGGCCGCTCATGGGCAGAATATGACTTGGTAGTTGGTGCCGCCGGGGCAGGTGAAGATGCTGGTGGCGTCGTCCTTGGGGTAGCTGTAGGCGTCGGAGCACTGGCCCTTGAAGAACCTCGAGTAGTCGGTCGGCCCGCAGTTGTTCGCCGCCGAGCCGGTGCAGCAGTACCGGTCCTCCTTGAACACCGTGCACGCGTTGTTGCACCCTCCGGCGGCCCGCAGCTCGCTGGGGCACTGCGGCGTGATCACCCGGGGGCACCGCGGCCCGCCCTTGGGGCACCCGGGGGAGCCGGGGGCGGGGACGAACGACATGGGCACGTTGAACCCGTCGATGAGCGAGATGTCAAAAAAGTCGAGGTTCATGTACTTGTTGAGCCCGAACTCGGCCAACGTGTTGGGCGCCTGCCCGTACTGCGTGCACTGCAGCTTGCCGCCGCAGTCGCCCGTCTGGCACCGCCCGTTGCCGGCGCCGTCGAAGTTGCACCCCGTGCGCGCCCACACGCGCCCACCCGTCGTGCCCGCTGGCACGCTGATGGTCCACGTCTGCCCCGCGTCCAGCTGCTTGCCCCCGCCGGCTGGCACGGCCGCCGCCCACACCGTGTACTGGCACTTGTTGATCACGGTGAAGGTCGCCGCGTCGACCGCAGCAGCGATGAGGATGAGGATGAGGACGAGGACAGGGAGGAGGATGGAAGAAGTGGGGAGGGACGCCATCGTGTTCATTCCTCTCCCCTGTGGTAGAGCTTAAGTATTCTTGTGGTGAGGAAGAATGGTGTTCGATTGGGTCGATATTTATAGGGCCAAAAAGAGTTGAATTCAACATTTTGCAGCTTCTCGACGTGGTTGCTTTGGCAGCTAAGGAGCAAGCGGTTAGGCCACAGGACACGAGTGATGTCGCCACTGAGACTCAGGCCACCACCGGACTACGCATGCTTGGTGAATTTTGGGGAAGTACAGCACGACCGATGGAGACACAGTTTGTTCACAAGTGGGTTACTCTCTGTGTGTGCGTGGAATTCTTTCCTGTCCATGGAATTCCCCGACTCAAAGTTGATGTGCTGATTTTTCTGTTTTGAGAAACACAGTATAGACGCAGGAGTCCACGCACACACACGCGGAGTCACCCCTCTGAATGCACGCATACATTATTTGCCTATGTGCATCTTTGAGAGGCTGAGCCGGCAGATTTTGAGATTGATGAAGTCGCCGCAGACGCTTTAGAGTTGATGGGCACGCCATACCGCTGAATGAATATTGTAGAAAAAATTGAAATAAATGCAGAAAATTTCGACCACCGGTGTCAAATCCAAAACTTGAACTAGAATGGGCAGATTCAACCACAAGGAACCTAGCCACATTTAAGTTATGTCCAGTTCGTAGATGTACGGATTTGTCTTCCAAGATTTCAGATCTTCATTAAAATGGAATGTATGTCAGGTGTTTTTGTTTCTAGAAATAGTGTGTACCTTTATTCCGGTATGCTTGTAGCTGGCGAGGAGGAGGACGGCGACCTTCACGGTGATGAACAAGTGCCAGTACACGGTATGGGCGGCGGCGGCGGTGCCGGCCGGCGGGGGCAGGAAGCTGGACGCAGGGCAGACGTGGAGCATCGACGTGCCGGCCGGCACGACGAGCGGGCGGGTGTGGGCGCGCACGGGGTGCAGCTTCGACGACGCCGGCAACAGGCGGTGCCAGACGGGGGACTGCAGCGGGAAGCTGCAGTGCACGGCAGTATGGGCAGGCGCCCAACACGCCGGTGGTGTTCGGGCTCAACAAGTACATGGGCCAGGACTTCTTCGACATCTCCCTCATCGACGGGTTCAACGTGCCCATGTCGTTCGTCCCGGCCCCGGTGTGGAAAATATGAAATTCTAAAATTATGTGTTGTACTGATCTGACCCTCGTAGGGGTATATATAGAGTACAACGTAGAAGAGGTTTGGAGTATAAGGCAAGATATTGTGTGTTTAAACTAAGTCTATCTCCATCTCCTTATCTCTAGCTAATCATGTTTATACTTCTAACATTCCCCCTCAGTCGTAGCGGGAGTGAAGCGGATGACTACGACTGAATTTGAAGTCTTGCTCTTTTGTCGTCTTCTTCGCTGCGCCATCATTAACTGCGTCTCTGATGGGTCGGCAGTTAGGGCGGTGACTGCGTCCCTTTCTGTTGCCTTCCTGCCTTCTCCTCTATTCCCTCCCGCAGTCACAGTGGGAGTGTCGTAGACGCAAGTGACGAGACGGACGCTGTTGACTGGAGTTGTTGCTGATGAGTTGCTGTAGACGTAGCCATTAATGTCGAGGTAGCCGATCATGGTGATGTAGCCGTGGTCGAGGTAGTCGTCGTCGATGATGTGGTCGTCGTGGATGATGAAGCCGCACAAAGCCGGAGGCGCAAAAAAATGCGCTATGACGGAGCTACAGACGTGGACGATGCACCTTGCGGATGTCAGAGGGTGCCGTCGGCGATGAGTCCACCGCTTTTGCCAAGACCGAAGGAAGCCCATCGAGCACACATCGGTTTTGCCAGAACCGTGCGGCCGTGTAGGGTCGTCACTGTAGTGACGCCGTGTCGATGCAGTCGTGCCGTCATAGATGACGCGGTCGATGCCGTCGTCGTGACGCGGTCGTTGCCGTCGTCGTGGTCGCGTCTTGCAGAAAATTCTGTCAGAGGACGCTAGGTGTCCATCTTGTGAACAAGGTGACGGCGGTGTGTTAATGAAGATGTTGGTGAAGACGACGTTGATGAAAACCTTGACGATGAAGTGTCGGCGATGGCGTCGCAGTGGCGTGTCGACGATGATGTATCGCTTGAAGGCGTCCCTCATGGCGACCAAGTGTCGATGTCGTGTTGCGCCGGAGAAGTCGATGGAGAATTGCATCGCTTTCCACGCCGGCCTGGCGTGTGGATGATGCATGTTGATGTCGCTTCTTGTAGAAGTGCTCGACGAATATATTTTTTAGACGATGTAGTCGTACAGCTCGATGATGCGGCGCAGGGTTGGTGCATATCGCTCGATGCAGCGGCTCGTGGACGTACGCGGACAACTAGCCGGTTGGCGCTGCAGCGTGGAGTCCCTTGGCGAGGCCACAGCTTCGACGATGGCCATCATGTGCACCGGCTGGAATCGATCTGGTATCTGCGCGTGTGTCCGAAGTCGATGAAGACAGCTGATGCTGATGAGGCCCAGCTGCATGCCCTCCCGTGATCGAGCGCCCACGGAGTCGCCGTGCGTCGGGATGATGTAGACACGTGCAACCGGGCCCTCGGAGTTGCATCGGTGAAGGCTTCAAGCTAGCCGAATCCAAACTAAGCCCGAGTCCTGATATAGCACGTACGTGTAGTTTTTTTGCGCATGCCATACAAGTGCATGCATGGCTGCATGGGTTGATGGAGTGCTTGCCGATGTAGTGCAAGTGCCGGCTCCAAGGGAACCGATCTGCTCCCTGTCCGACTTGTCGACGCGATGGGTGTGTGTCAAAGCCGATCAAAAACAGATCGTATGCCTGGGCTGCCTGTCGCCTTTACATATCCCCGGCGTGCTGGCCGGAGCCAGAGGTCGATGAAGATGCGCTTGCGCAGATGCGCCATCGGGCCGCCTGGACAGAAACCAGTGGCTGCTCTTCTGGACCGCGCGACCTGCCGTGTGTGCTCCGCTGGTGCACGAGCGTCGTGCCGGATTGATCTCACCGGATTTGAGGGTCGGAGAGAGGAATTTATTTGTGGCTAAAGAAAGAAAAATTAATCTAAGAGAATTTTGAATTGGAATTGATCTAATCTATGGAATCGATCTAATCTATGGAACCGATCTGATCTTTGCTCGACCGGGTGCCGCGCCCCCGGAGAGAGGAGATTAATTCCCCCGGTGGCGGCGTGCTGCGGAAGTGTGGTGGAAGGTTCCTAGGATCGGCGCCGTGAGACAAACCGTTCTGATACCATGTGAAAAATATGAAACCCTAGAATTATGTGTTGTATTGATCTGACCCTCGTAAGGGTATATATAGAGTACAACGTAGATGAGGCTTAGAGTATAAGGCAAGATATTGTGTGTTTAAACTAAGTCTATCTCCATCTCCTTATCTCTAGCTAATCACGTTTATACTTCTAACACCCGGCTCCCGCGGGTGCCCTAAGGGCGGGCCGCGGTGCCCGAGGGTGATCACCCCGCGGTGCCCCAACGAGTTGCGGGCTGCCGGAGGGTGCAACAACGCGTGCACGGTGTTCAAGGAGGACAGGTACTGCTGCACCGGGTCGGCGGCGAACAACTGCGGGCCGACCGACTACTCGTGGTTCTTCCGGGTCGGCGGCGAACAACTGCAGGCCGACCGACTACTCGAGGTTCTTCAAGGGCCAGTGCTCCGACGCATACAGCTACCCCAAGGACGACGCCACCAGCACCTAAGATATTTATTTTAGCATCAGTACAGACATCAGCGCTCATATACACACGCATACACTCATCCCTATGAACGCACACACGCACACCCTATCCCTATGAGCACCTCCGAGAGACTGAGCCGTCTCCTCCCACTGAAAGCGCATCGCCGGAAATCCATAAATTCAGGAATAATGCGAGCACCAGGATTTGAACCCCGGTGGATCGAGATACCACTGTCTACCTAACCAGCTCAACCATAGATTGATTCGCTCGTATCTATAAGATATGTATAGATGCTACATCGCCCAATTGTGTAGATAAAGCGTGCGATACATTCTGGATCCGTCTCCATCCAATACTCAATGCCATTCAATTGGCGTGGAAAAAATGGGCACTCCAGCCAGAAGACACCGCTAATGTAGGAGCTGTCCTTATTTGACCAAATACTGATACGGAGTATCCACGGGCGAGTACTTCCACACACGCGATTGAGTTTCTACGTGTTCTTTTGTTTTGTTTTGACCTTTACACGCTTTCTACATGTTAGTACAGCACGGAGTTTGGAATTTTTCTTTGCTTCTGCACTGGCACTATAGGGCAAGAGTGTCGCTAGCAAACATGGAAAACCTAGGCATGTTTTTTTGTAGAGGTGGGTGGGAATGTTGGGCATGTGTGGTACTAGCGCACCCACTATCTCTCACATTAAGCGAGAGAACATAGTCGCGCACAGTTAAATGAAAAAGAGAAAGATATGGTAGAAGCCGTGATAGATCCCTTGTCTCCTGGAAAATGGCTCGCTCTACTAGCCACTACGCCCATGTCTCGCACCTGGTTAGGACTAGGCGTGTAATAAACCGGTTTTTCCAAAAGTTTTCACTTTTTTTCTTCTGTTTTTTCTTTTTGGTTTTTGACAGGGTTTTCTTCGTTTTCCTTCTTTTTTGTTTGGTTTTCCTTTTTCTTCTCCATTTTTTGTTCTCTTTTTGTTTTTTCCGATGTTTATAGCCTAGTAGCAGGTGGTGAGCCGGCCTAGGAGCCTAGTAGGGATCTGGGTCACCATGCTGATGTCATGGTACTTCATCTTTTCTTTTTATTTTTTAATATATATATGTTTAAATATTTATCAAACTTAAATTACTTCAAAAAAAATGAATTTGAAAAATCCTAATGCAGTATAAAAAATGCTGATAGCTTTAAAAAAATGTTCGTGATAATGAAACATTTTATTTGAATTGCACAAACTTATTTTTTTATTGTATAAATATTTTTTAATTGGCATGAAGATTTTTCTGAAAGCGCGAACATTATTTGATGTGCTTTTTTCAATGTCATTAACATTCTCGACATTAGCATACAGCATAGATTTTTTTTTTTAAATGACAGGAACAATTTTTTTTTTTCAAAACACTTGAACCTTTTCTGAATTCCACTAAAAAATATAAAAATGTGCTACCATTTTTTGACGTTATGTAAACTTTTTGAAACACTGCATAAAAATTTTCAATATAAATAAGGACTTTAGAAAATATATAATAAAAATAAAAATAGAAGAGCGACACTCTACTTCATTTCTTGGGCCAGCCTATTTAGGAGCGCTGTGGGCGATGCTTTGTTCAGGGTCGCTCTAAGCAATACATAACCATGTCTCTTTCCAAAATGGCACCAGTCCTAAGGGCCTGTTCTGAACCTCTCCAACTCCCAGCTTCTGAAACTCCAAACGAAAAATCACGCCGAACGCTTTAGCTCCAGGAAGCTAAATTCTCGAAGCTCTTCTGGGCCGTAGTGCAATTTGGAGAAGCTGGGAAAATCGAGCTCCGCGTTTACAAGAATCTGGAGTTCCACCTATTTACGCCCAATATGCCACCGCCCAGGAAAACGATTCGGGCTCGTACAGGCGCACGACCCCCTCGAGGCATCTGATCAAATCGTTTTCCCTCTCTTCTCTTCCTCGTTCTCTCTCTCGAACCCTCCTGCCGCCGCCAGTCACGCCGCCATGCCCGCTCCCCCCGTGGCTGCGACGCCGGCGCCACCTCAACTAGCACTGCCGCCTCCTCTTCTCCGACTTCCACCCCAGGAGCGTGCCCCAAGCCCCTGATGCTCCAGCGCAGAGCAGAGCGCTTTAATTCGGCCATGGCGTATGCATTTTCGATCTCCTTTGTTACTGAACAATAGGTTGTGCACTCTGATGGAATGGATTCGCGACGAATAGGGCGACAAATTTGATGTTCAAGTTGATGTGATTCGCGGTCTAAATCACCTGATTTGATGAGTAATTGGCGGTGGTTATGTGTCCAATTTGTTCCTGTGCGTGAGCTGAAGGTTGAGGACGACCTGTAGCGAAGGTGGGCTAGGTGGGAGGCTCCCCTACTACAGCCCAGCCGGCCCAATACGGCTTATTCCTGGATTTATTTTAAGTTTTTCGGCGATGCAAGTTTAGTGGGAGAAGACGTTCCCGTTGACTATGAGGCTCCTGTAATGACTTTGTCGATCTGAAGATGATATGCCGGCTCAGTCTCTCGAAGATACTCATAGGGATAGGGTCTGCGTGTGTGTTTACAAAGATGAGTGCATATGCGTATATATGAACGCCTGCATCGTACTGTGTTCATAGGATAAGTGTCGGCCCAGCGAGCAAACAGGCCAGCAGATCGACAGGAGTTCGTGCATTTCCATGAGCTCATGCTGGCTTGCCACCAACAACTCGACGAATCTCAAGAAGCTTGGTAGACAGGCCAGCAGATGGACAGTTCATTGGTGCATTTCCCTGAGCGCATGTTGGCACCAACGACTCACCGAATCTCAACTTGTCAAGAGGCTGGGCAGAAGAGCACACCACACACAAATACACCACTCAACACACTAACCATCATGACTTTCCCCCATATCCCGCCATCCATGCAGCTACGCTACCCGGCCGGCCAGGGGGCACGCATCCGCACACGGCCCCGGCTGAGACCGGACGGCACATGCCATGCCATCATGCATCCATGCGTCCCTTACGTAGGTACGTACGCGCATGGCGTGTCCCATCGATCTCGCCTCACTCATAAGCCAGTCAGTCGGCTGCTCGAGCTCGATCGATGATCTGCGGCCTCGGTCGGGGCGCGCATGCAGATGCCGGCCGCTGCACGCGCAGGCCCGGCGCACGCGGCGGAGCCGAGCTGGCTAAAACCGGCCGGCGAGATCGATCGCCATCATCGGTGCACCTTTTGCGCGCCGCTGCTAGGCTCGCTCGTCAATCATGCCGCTCCGGCCTCGGCCTCGGCCACCGTCCCGAGAAGGGAGAAAAGCCGCGGTAGCTTTTTGGCTTTGCGAGCCCTCACTCCTCTCCCGTCGTCATCACGAGCCGTGGCCCTGCCGTGCCTACAGCCCTACACCATGCATGCGCTCGGCTCGATAAGTGTCTCTACGACCGACGCAGTGCTAGGGATAAACTAAAACTGCTATTCCTACTAGTAGAAAACGACTTGAGAGAGAGAAGCAGGGCAGGGTAGAGCGGGCGCATACCATGGTCCATGGATGGTTTGACCTTGCGCAAAGGAACGAACAACAATGGGTCTGTTTCACTGCAGCTGCTGTGCCGCCTCACATATGCTCAGCCTAGGCCTGGCACACAGTAGCTTGTGTTACTTTGGCCTGTCAAAACGCAGGACTGTAGGAGTATCAGCCAGTAATCCATGTGGTTCCGTCTGTTTACTGGCATAAACTACTGTGCATACAGCTATGCTCTGTCAGAGACTTATCGATCGACAGCAGTGGCAGAGGACGAGGCGCCCGGCTGAACCTGCTGCTGCTCTGCACATTTTTGAGCGGCAGCTGTGGGGACTTCACCTTCTGCATGGAGTCAAACTGACACAAACGGCCGTGGTTGACCCTTACTCCCAGTACATTGTTTTCAGCTAGATAGGTTAGGCATAGGTTCAGATTCTGAGCGATCTATTCACCGTGCACTAACATGTTGGAGATGCCTATGCACCCCTATGGCGACAGTGACAACGGTATTATCATTCCACCTTTGCAAAGGTGAAACGTAGCACATGGATATTCTATTTTCGAACTCCCTGTACAGGCAACCTAGCTTTATACGTATACCACAAGTCACAGCACAAACAATGAAACAAGGATGAGGAGAGACTGAGAAGAAATAGACACGTACTATGTTAACTGCACATCGAGAGCCACTGCTCGATCACCATCGATCCATCTTGTTCGATCACAGTGCCAAATCTGACAAGTCGAGACTTTTCGACCTTGGATTAACCCGTCCACTCGAATCGAAATCAAGTCATCAGCTGCTGTGGCCTCAGCCATCCACATCATGGTGCCGGCCGGGCTTCAACTTGAAGGTCAGGTCGGCCGGTGCCATCAATCGGTCATCGGATGGCTGTTCCTGATCACCCGTTTCGCGACAATCCTATTCGACGGCCGAGATTCTGGCACATCCTAATGATAACGATGTGTCTATATATCATTGCCCGTCGTGGTCGTGTAGTATCCTGAGACGGAATGAACCATCATGTGCTTACAGAAAAAACTTTTCTGCAGGTGGTTGCCGCAAGTTCGTGGGGGCATATCAGATCGGCGATCAACAAGGAAGACCGCATGCACATGGGCATGGACACCGACACGAACGTTGTGCGCAGGGCAGGACGATCGATGTGGCCGATCGGTTTCCCGTCGATCAGACAGTGTGTGATGTACTGATGTGGTAGTGGTGGTAGTGCTGGTGCAGGGACATGCGGGTGATGATGTCTCGACATGGAAGAACATCTATTGCGCTTGATTTGATGTGTGTGCTGGAGCTGATGCGAGGAGTCTGCTAATTAAGCAGTGTGCTGCTCAGGTTCTTCGGTCAGTTCCATCAACGCGATGGAATGCACTGTGACTGGCTAAATATACTAAGCGAAGCGGAGGCACCCCCTTAAAGATGAGATTCTTTTTGCCTAGCCCAGTCCCGACGGCGGCTCTAGTGTCGTCGGTGGGCATGTGAAGGTGTGTCTTGGACAAATCTTGCGTGATTCGGTTAGTGTTTGTCTTTGGTGGATCAGCTAGGTTCCGATCTTCGTTCGTCTACATCCCTGTGTCTACCTGTTGAAATTTTTCTATCTATATTATCTCTTTACCGGTGATTGTTGTTGTTCTTGCGGCCTTAGCAAGATAACTTTCTGATTGTATACTACAAAAAGATTTGTCCGGCTCCGATAAGGAGGGGTGATGATGATGGTGTGCCATCGGCTCGCTACGGTGCTTATAATCATCATTAGGTGGTCTACGGACATGGATGTGACTTCCGTTACTTCTGATGTTATTTGGAGTGCCATGATGTTTGATGAATAGAGAAAAATTGTTAAAAAAAAGATTGTGTAAGCTAAGAGTATCTACAGTCGGACGCCCCAAATCCGACCAATCAAATGCCCGCGGACGCATCCGGCCTCGTCCGCGGACCCTGATCGGTCAAGCCTCAAATTTTCATTCTCGCAAACGGACACCTTAATTAGCATACTTCAAAACTATACAAATTCATGCAACTACGTAAATGATGCATTACACATCATTCTGCTACTACATTACAACATGCCATCGGATTACCAAATTTGGTATGTTTGGCTATGGCGGAGAAGATCATCCACAGATGCCCTTGCCCTTTCCGGCGCCATTATCCTCCTTCTCGCGAAAGTATTGCTCGAAGACGCAGTAGGGATCGAGTCGGATCTGCTCCTCGCCAGAGCTGTCCTAATAGGATATGGACCTGATACCTTTTTACACTTTTGATGATTAGATTATGAGAAGTTTATGTAAAGCACGAACCAATTTGCGCCGCACTCCCCCAGCTTCCTCTGCTTTGTCCCACAAGCATGAGTGTATGCCGCCTTTTGCAATCCATATAGCTAACTGATTATAGGGAATAAAGGATAAGATATGAGGAGTAAAACATAAGAATGGCCTAGAGGAACTATTTTTTTGACGAGGGCTTACATTTCGGTTCCATCACTGGTTTTTTTTCAAAGGAGGATTTTTCCCGGCGTCTGCATCAAAATGATGCATGCAGCCATTTTATTGATGAAGATAATTCTTACACAATCATTCGAAGCTTCAAATCAGGGATCTCTCTCTCTCTCTCTGTCTCTCTTTCTGTCTCTCTCTCTCTCTTTCCTCCACTCCTCACGATCATCATGTGTATGATCGATGCCGGTGTGGCACAACAGAGCTTTTCCTACACCCATCGATTCTGGTTGCAGCACAGCACAAGAGGTTGCCCATACCTGTCACCCTTGTGTTGGACAAGATTCTCTATGCATGCATGCGTAGATGAGTCAGCGTAGCTACTAGCTAGTGCGTGGCTCTCCTGGAATAAACAGTTAAGAGCAGATGGTTCGTGCTGCACAGTTAATGGTTAATCAGACGAGCAATGATGAAAGAAAAATTATATTAATAAAGTGAGGAGCGATGTTTACTCTGCAGCAGAAACATAAAGCAAATGCCAACCAGAAGGAGCCCACAGTTTGACCAGATGACACCTGAACCAAGTCCCACTTCCAAATGTATGAACCTCCCCTCCCGAGTGATGCTCCTACCACTCGAGTGATCGAATAATTCCTCTTTTCCTACTAGTGACTGAGTAGTGAGTATGCATGCATGGGCAGTGCAGCATATGTCACACACAAATCCTGTCACAAAGAGTATATTCCACAACCTCATGCGACCGATCGAGGCCGATCCGGTCGATGCATCATGCATGCAATGCACGGACGAAACAAATCAGTTGAGGAGGTGCCATGACATCTCCAATGGGGGTCGGGGTGGGGTGTCCATGCATGCATGGTCCAAGCCAAGGTGTTCCTAAATGCACACTCATGAACCCCACAAAACGCCCCCGCCTCCTCCTCTTGGAGTGAGTGGAAGCTTCACTAGAGCACACATAATACAGGTGAGGCGTGCGTGTGTGCCCGTCCGTGCTGTTGCAATGCTGTTGTAGCCCCAGCTCAATCTATCAATCTTCCAAAATCAAATGCTGTTACAATATATATGTGCATGTGTGCGGGTTGGGTCCATTTGGTCCCCTTTGTTTTGGGGTTGAGCAGCTAGCTTGCTTTGTTGCGCCCCCACTGCAGCTCTCGAGAAAGAGCTGATCATTCGATCGTTCGTGGCCTCTACAAAATTCTGATGGGCCGCCGCCGAGCACCGAACTGCGCATGCGCATATATTCTAGTGTGCCGGCGGCGACGGAGGACGACGACGGGCGCGGTGCACGAGGAGGACGGCGGGTGCGGCGCCTTGGTTTGACCGGCCGGCGACGGCGAGAGGGGGGCCGTGTACGTGCGTGCCACGGAATAATAGACGAGATGGGCTCGACGGCTCGGCGTCGGCGGAGACATGCCCAGGAATCGCCGCCCCAGTTCTCGTGCTAAAGGAAGATGCGTTTGGTGTATATTGTACTCCGCTGCGCTGCTCCGCCGCCCGGCGCCGGCATGAAGGCGTTTTGCACGTTAGTTTAGTCGTCTCAAACGTACGGTGAAGAACACGGCCAAGAAAAGAGAGGAAAGATGGCAGGGCTGTGGAGTAGGAGTAATAAACACGGTGATGGGTTGTGATGGGGCACCGATGCCACCGTCTTTGCAGCCCCTGTCCCCGCGCGCGCGCGTAGTAGCATAGGATGCATCGTCTCAACATAGACCACTCTCTGAACATATTCCCTCGACACACATGCAGCGCTCACTCACAGATTCCGTATCCATGCAGGAGTAGGTCAGGTTACTTATTCCTACTAGCAGTGTCGAGGAAAGATGGATTGGTTCACGGCGATCCCAAGAAGGCACTGCTGAGAGATATGCGAGCTGCGAGTTGCGAGGCCACCATCTGCTCTTGGCTTGCTCATTCGAATCTCAAAACAAGGAAAAAAAGGAACAAGAGAAGATCTGCATGGGGCTGCTAGGCTATGGCTTATCTACATGCACTAGCGGGAGATCCATTTCTTACTTTACTTGCGTCAAACTTGGATGGGAGGGGAGGGGAGTCCATATTTGGGAGATCCGCAAAGTAATAAAGCGACCAAAAACAAAAACAAAAGAGGATCCTTCCATTCTTTCCACCAATATCTCACTCACTAGTACATGTAGTAGCAGTGAGGAAGAGGCCTATGACAGCGAAAGCAACAACCGCAAGTGGAGTGGAGTCAGCTGCGCGATGGTACTTGTGCGCCGACGCGTGTAAAATTCGTTGCTAGATTGATTTCGCAACCACAGCAAAAGTGAAGATAAACTCAACTCTCGGTGGACTTCTAGTACGTGAAAAGGAGGGCATGCAACAGAGGCAAAGGACCCTACCGACAGCTCGTACCACTATAAATCAGAGCCCGGAAGAGTTCTACTTACTGAGTGAGTATAATTTAGAGAGGGCCGAAGAAAAAGGATTCAAGAAAGACGTCCATGTGTCCGAGCTTGGTATTCATGTGACAGGTCACGGGACGGAAGCAGATGTTTCACAACGGATTGGCCATCGCCGTCCCGTGCTGGTTGCGTGCCGGGTGAGACGTACGAATGCGGACAGCGGCAGTGGCATGGCATGGGTCTCCTCCCCCCATGCCGGTCGGCATACACGCACGGACACGCTATGTGTATCTGTATCTGCATGTACGGACCACCCTTTCTCGGCCGCTGCTGCCGTGCCGCTCGCCGCCGGCGTCCGTAGGCGAAAGCATAAGTACTACAATACAACTACCCTCCAATGCCACTCGTCTAAAGAATGGAACCGTGTAGGTGTAGTGCAGGAGGACGCTGCTGGCGTGCGGCGCGGGTCCGGCCGGGTGCCAGTCGCAGCTAGCCCGTGACTGCGAGTGCCATCTTTGGCCCTTGCCATGCGCTGGTTTCGCTGCATGTCCGTGGTGACCGTGGCTCCATACACACGTTTCGTGGTGCCGCTGATTTGGAGGTGGTCTAGGGCTCTACGCTAAACTGATCCCGATAAAGCCGGTGGTCGATTTTATTTACCCTGACAACTGCTCATTGCCCTGCAAGAAGCAAGCAGCATGCTTATACTCCCCTCCTGTAGCAGTAGTACTCCCAGAGCCAGGCATGGAAGGGAGGGAGATCAGCCTAGGGTTTGCACCCCGGCGAGGCGTAATACAAAAGCAAAAGAGGTAAAAACGACACAGGTGGTCCTATCTGCCGAGACGAGATGCACTTCCACTATGGACCCTGGGCATCAATCACAGTACGTAGTTTTGGACCGCGCGAGCCGAGGGTCTCCCCCTGCCCTCGTCTCTTTTTGTTTCCATCCTTTTGATGAGAAAGCAAAAGGCACAGCAGACATGGCCATGGCAATGCAATGGCATCGTAGTACCACTCCTACTACCAGCGATTGACCGGTAGCACCTGCATCTGCATCTGAGTGAGTAGACGGACAGGGAAGGGAGCGCCCTCGGCCCTTTTGGCGCGCGCCCACCGCTTTCGTGTCCCCTCCCCTCCCCTCCCCTGGCCTGCCGCCCACGCACGCAGCCAGCAGCCTCTGCCCGCGCCCCTCGCTGTAGGCTTCGCTTTCGCCCCCTCCCATGGCCTCCTTCCCAAAGCTACAAGAAAACAAAACAATATTGCCGGCCGGGCACAGCAGCAGCAGAGAGAGGCAGAGGCGGCTTGTGGGGGCATTGCTTTGCGCACAAGCATGCATGGACAAGTGTGCGCCCGTGCCGGTGATCATTTCTTGCCAGGCATGGGCCGGGACACTCCAGTGCTAGCACTCTATAAGTATCAGGCACAAATGGTGGCTGTTTCTTTTTTTTCCCTTTGACTAAAATGACTGAGCTCAAGTGAGCCGAGCCGAGCCAAGCGGCTCTTGTTTTACATCGGGAGACAAATCATCAAAAAAAAAAAAAAAAAAAACAAGCCTTCCCTTCCAGAGTCACAAACCGCTCAGGAAAAAAGGAAATCCAAACGCACGCCACAAAATTAGCTTCAGCAGTTCAGCTGTTACTCTATCTACTAGATTAAATCAGGGCCAGAGCTGTCCTGCGTTCTGGTTTTGCAAGCGAAACTTGTGCCCGCCCGGGGATGGATGATGGTTTAGAATCAATCAAAACTGTGCACAACGAACGGCCCTCCTGTAGACAAGTGTAGGAAGGTGTCAGCCGTCCAGTTTTAAACTTCTCCCAGAAACGATATCAAGCAGTAGCGTATGCATCACACCTACCTAAATCTAGAATTACAAGCCATCTTCTTGACCTAGAGTATCTGCGGTCTGCGCAACGGCCAGAGTTGAGGCATTAGCCCAGGCAAACTTTCCATTAAAAATACTAGTATCACAGCACCAGGCATGCTGAGGGCACAAGAACTGGAGCAGCTCAGAATCACCTGTTGCCTGGAAATATTCCAGTTGCTGGAAATATTCCAGTTGCTGGAATCTTGGGAGGAATGAAGCTACCCCTACTCTGGCACCCAAGAAAGAATGTCTGCAGGGAAGCTATGATGATGATGAGTACAATGCCTTCACATGGAATTCAGTGAAGCTGACAGAGCAGCCAGCTTAAACAATGAGACAATGCAGTGAATATAGTAAGTAGTACTGTACGAGTATACAAACCTTGGCTCCATGGGGATGCACAATCAGTAAAAGTTGATATCTGTGTAACTGCGTGGATAAGTTGGGTATGTTGGCAGTTCATCCACCCCCATTAGGGAGCTGGACCGGGTGAAGCTGCCGAACTGGGCCTGGCTCGGCAGTTTAACCTCCGCCGTGAAAATGCTGTATACCGGCCTGTGGTCTGAGAATCTGGACTCGCCGCGGACGTAACACAGTTGGTTTAGGCCTCTGCCATACCATAGAATCCGGTCGCACCTTCAGAAGAAAAAAAAATGTTTCGTTGAGGTGAAAGTAATAAGGAGGGTGTAAAAGGGGAAGAAGGCATTCTTGGATGTAATAATGCATCGATAAGTTTTGTTTTGTGAATTTCTACCATGCGGGTGTCCTCCGCTTCTCATTTGGATGCATATCGTCGCCCGCATATCTGTCGGAGTTGTATGAGTACTTGTACGTGGGTGGAAAATAAATTCTTCCTTCTTTCCAGCCCGCGAATACACGACCGAACCTTTGCTCTATACGAAGCTGTTGCAGAAAAATTTCAGGTAAGAAACAAGGCCAAGAATGGGGTTGCAATACTATGTGATACGTATCAGTTCTGAACTTCTGATCAAAATGGCTTACCTGATCTTTTTCCAACAGTTGTTTCCAATTGTGCATCTCAACCAAAGCCTTCACGGAGCGATAGGAAAGAGCTATCCGGTAATTCAGATCCCCGAGCCATATTATACGACTGAAAGAAACAAAATATATGAGAAACTAAGATATTGGTCTTCCATTTTTGCAACATTATTCGGCTTGCGTATAACCGAGCAGGAAGTACAACATACTCATGGTCAAGAATTGCCTCGGGCCACTTCTCGTCGCGTGCACCATGAGCATGTGGGAATCTGGTTTTTCTCAATATTTCCACGACATCCGCATTTCTTCTAAGTTCATCGCCATCCTTTTGACCTGATGTCAAGTGTGTGCAAACAAAGCAGAAGCTTGTCTGATGCAGAGACATACTGATTGATATTGATCCCTAAGGAAAAAAAGAGGGAACGGGTCATATAAAACTATGTAAAGCCAAAAAAAGTGCCAGAAAAAAATAAATGCACACAACGAACTTAAGATTGACTACTGCACACCTAGAAATGCTGAGTAATAAATAGCAAACAGTACCTTATTTCCAAGATATCCCATCAAGCCTCTACCAACACATGACACCTTCAAGTTCTTCACATGCTCCCTTATGTCACTCCGCACCCATACCATGAGGAAAACCCCAACCATTTGCTTGCTAGCAACTAAGCAATACCTGCTGTGTCATAGAAAATCTGAGTTTCAGTTCAGAGAACTTTAGTCATTCCAAGTGGTGAATGAAGCTTGTAAGACATTTCAATGAAGCAGTTCCTACTTTCCAGTGGAAACTGTGTCATCTAGCAACTTAGTCTCAGCAACAACTAAGTTATGCTACAGGCGCAAAGAATTTATATTCATTGTCAAGAATACTTACTTAGAGTTTACCAACCGTCTGTTATTGTCATCTGTTGATAGTGGAGCACCATATCCACATGGCATTGGTGAGAAGAAGGTGCCACCAGGTGATTCCTCGTCCATATTCTCATCATCAGAGGACCCACCACACCTCATACTGGTGTCAACATCGCTTGGCCTGCTCCCAAAGCTAATCCGGTCACAAACACTGAACCGTCGGTCCACTAGTGAGTGAGGATCCATCATGTCAATTCTTGAGCTTCGACCCAAGGACTGAAATGAACGCCGGTGGAAGAACGAAGAGTTCTTTTGTCTTCTTGATGATCTCTCGAAGTCGACATTAAGCTCCGCGATAGGTTCCGGAGCCGGCGACGGGGTGTGGTAATTGTACCCAGCAGAGCCCTGAAGGTCTAGATTATTTAGAGTCTTTCTCACAAGAGAAACCCACTTTTTGGCTGGACCATTGTCTTCAGTCAAGAGGACGTTGCCAGCATTCAAAGGAACAATTTCCTGAAACCTGATAGGACAACAGCATTCTCATTATTCATTTGTACCATTTTTCAGGATGTTTATGCTCTATACATCAAATGAATATGTGCTCAAGTAAATGCATGAGTTTAGAGTTATACCCAATGACGTATATATCAGCAGCAGGAGAAGTATGGAGCCAGTCCTCCAGGTTCAGATGACTAGATGGTGACCTTCCTCCCACATTCCATGTACCAGCAAAGACCCTAAGCACACGGTTACATGGATTGTCACATCAGACTGACTTCGCTTTCGCAATGATCGGCGAATCGGTCGTGTTGTACAGAGGCATTATATACCTGTAGTCCTGCGTGTTTGTGATGTAGGCGCGGTCGATCCCATTTCCTGCTCGACAGTCCCGATCGGAGTTCTTCCTGGGCAACCTCTCTAACAAGGAGGACAGGTAGAGTTAATTCAGTCGGTTGGGCATAGGACACCATGTTGACCGGTCAATTTTGCACCCACGGGAAGGGGTGAAAAATCTGAAAATGCAGTAGTAATAGTTACTGTGAGGACTGAGGACGCAAGCAAAATGTAGTACCTGTTCTGCTCTTCTTGGTCTTGCACACATCCCTCTCTGAGAAACTGGTCCTCCACTGCATCCCCACTGAAATGGTCAGAGCAAAATTTTAGCACAAGGACAGTAAAAACAAACTGCATTTTTACTGAGGTCTGAAGCATGTGTTTGATTGTTTCTGCAACAATAACCAAAAAAAGTTACTACACTACATAGGAGTAGGAAGCAGGAGGTCAAACTTGCTCCTGGAAACGAACAGGAAATTTATATCCAGCAGCCAGGACACTGATGAGCAAGAAAAAAGCCTGAGGTTAACAGCATCTAGTACCTTGTTCGACTCCATAATCTGAATGGAAGTCCTTGGCCTTTGTTTTGATGTTGAACCACTTCCTAACGATGGTCTTGGACCAGGACAGCTTTCCCCCCACACCAATCCGAACCAAAGCAAGATCAGAGACCGGACACAGAAAAACTGTGAAGACAGTAGCACTAGCTGTTGGTTGATGTGTGGTGACTTACCCTGTTCTTGGTTGGAGTCTCATCTCTCATTGTCTCAATGCTTCCTCATGCAGCTCCTCCCTCCAATCCCCTCCCAATTTCGCCCCCTTTTCTCTAGCACCCCCACCAAGAACAGTTTATAGTTATCCTAAAGCAAAAGGGAGGAGGGCGGATTCTTCCTCTCCCTCCACCTTTTTCACCCCTTGTTTGGAAGATTCCGCACTGGGGAGGAGAAGCAGGAATTCCCAAGAATTGCTCGGCGGCTCAGACAAAAGGAGCAAGAATCCCTAGAGGGGCGATTGATGGGGAAAAGAAGGGCCAAGGAATGGCGTATTTGGGGGTGGGGGAACGAGATCGAGAACGGGAGCAGAGGCCGCAAGCTTCAGGAAGCAGAGCCGAGGATTATTAAAGACGGCCCAAAAGAGGCCGGCGACACGAGCCTGTAAAGAGAAAGCTCCTGCAATCACGCCCAGCTCACGACGCCCGGTCGGATGAATGCCGGTGGCGGGCGAGCGGGTGAGCGGGCGGCAGTTAATGGCCGGGCCTTACAGGAACGGCCGGGGGCCGGCAGGGGCAGCGGAAATAAATGGGGGAGGGGCTGGCTGGCACCTGGGAGAAAGGAAGTGAATCCAAGAAACTCGGCGGAGGACACGGAGCCGAGCGCCTGAGCGAGCCGGCCGCCCAAGTCGCGCGCAATGCGAGGAGTGAGCTCGGGCGGCGCCGGCGGCGGCGTTGGAGGGTCCTGTAGGGGGAGGCGAGCTCTGCTCTGCGCTCTGCGCGGTCTCTGGGTTCAAGGGGAGGGAGGCGAGCGGGAGGAGGAGGAGGGGACGGGGGAGTGGCAGGAGCAGCAGCTAGCAGGCCGGCAGGGGGGCGGGCGGAGTGAGGGTGTGGGGGGAGGGAGGCACGGAGGCCAATATGAAGGGAATAAAGCGAAAGCTTTGGCAAGCTTTGGGTTTGGGGGCCTCCGCTGCTGCTGCTCTTCGGCTACTGCTACTGCTGGCTGCTGCGCTTTGCTTTGCCTTCTTCTATGTAGCCTTTGCTCTTTAGCTCCAAGCCCGATGCGGGCCAAAGAAGCAAAGCAAAGCACAGCCTGCTTGCGGCTCTTGCCTGGCTAGCTGGACTAATGTTGTTCTCTGGGTTTATTATTGTTATAGTACTTTTTCACAAAAAGAAAAATACTGTTGTACTTTGAGGCTTTATTGGCCACAGGTTTGCTTATTATCTCTGTTCATACGAGCAGGAAAACCGAAAATAGTTTTCAGAGGCGGAGCTCCATGAAGGCCTTCATTTGTAAAATTCAAAATTCATAACTTTAAGTTTCGGAAAGTTTTGAAAAAAAAAATAGATATACATGAAGGCATAATGTACACGCGTGTAAATTTTCAGAACGAAATACGTTGAAATGAGGGTTGTGCAACAAAACAAATCTTGAGCTTTTCAACACATGGTGCTATTCACTCTCTAAGTCCATGAATTTGTTTTTTCTTCTATACAAGTCGCGTTTCAAGGCATTTCATCCTGGATTTTTGCACGCATATACATTTCCATCTATACTTGCGTATTCTTTTGAAGATTATTTTCAAACCGGGATGTTTGAATTTAATATATTTTTTCATAAATGGGATGTTTCTTTATTTTCCTAAATTTTTGTATAATTGGGATGTTTTGGCGGTTTATTCAATGGAAACTGACGAGAAGGCTCGTTGTTTAAGAAAAACAACCACAAATAACACACCGTACGAGAAGGATAAAGTGTTTGTCAGCCGCATTGGTAATCTATATGTTCACAAATTTTTCTGATTAACCAATTAGCTTGCACGATTAAACCTACTCGTAGGGTCATCGAGCAGCCAATAATCTGATAAGTCTGCCGATTATTTGATTAAATGGTCGATTAGCCTATTAATCCCCTACGCGCCAGCCAACTGAGTAGCTACCAGTTAACGATTTCCTCAACAATGTTGGTAACCAACCCCAAGAAGTTTAAATTAGCCTCGTAAGGGCAACATGGGCGATTAAACGGATGCCCTCAAATGTCCACCAACGCCCCGTGGCATCCTTCTTCATCTTTAAGTAACCATCATATACCCTCATACCTTTCATGGTGTGCAAGGACAATGGCCGTTGCATCCAGTATCGACATCAAAAATACCAGTTGAATAGTGCATCAAGGGCCGAATAGTCCCAAGATGCCCCCTTGTCGATGCCGGTTCAAGAGTTAATGTCCCGCATTGAACCGTTGAAGTTGAGTACATGCTCCTCTGCATGCCCCTTTTCTAAGAATCGTCATCATTATCGTCATTTCATCCTCATCTTGTTCATCATCATCCGACATGACAAATCCATGAACACAACATAGAAGTGGTCCTCATTGAATCCATCGTGTGTTGCTTTAAAGTAAACAACGGGATTGTCAAAAAAAATGTGCTATGGCATTAGACCAAACACCTATCGTATGTGGTGCGTGCCATGGATGGCGACGCTGGAGATAGAGGGTACCTGGGCAATGTGTGGATCCGGGTGTTGGGGAACGCGGTAATTTAAAAAAAATCCTATGATCACGCAAGATCTATCTCTAGGTGATGCATAGCAACAAGAGGGGAGAGTGTGTCCACGTACCCTCGTAGACCAAAAGCGGAAGCGTTTCAATAACACGGTTGATGTAGTCGTACTTCTTCGCGATCCAACCGATCAAGTACCGAACGTACGACACCTCCGCATTCAGCACACGTTCAGCTCGATGACGTCCCTCGTACTCTTGATTCAGTTGAGGCCGAGGGAGAGTTTCGTCAGCACGACGGCGTGGCCCGGCGCAGGTGAGGGAGTCCTGGACTAAGGGGTCCTCAGACAGCCGGACTACATACTTTGGCCGGACTGTTGGACTATGAAGATACAAGATAGAAGACTTCATCCCGTGTCCGGATGGGACTCTCCTTTGCGTAGAAGGCAAGCTTGGCGATTCGGACATGTAGATTCCTTTCTCTGTAACTGACTTTATGTAACCCTAGCCCCTCTGGTGTCTATATAAGCCGGAGAATTTAGTCCGTAGGACAACAATCATAATTTCATAGGCTAGATTTCTAGGGTTTAGCCACTACGANTTGGGGAACGCGGTAATTTAAAAAAAATCCTATGATCACGCAAGATCTATCTCTAGGTGATGCATAGCAACAAGAGGGGAGAGTGTGTCCACGTACCCTCGTAGACCAAAAGCGGAAGCGTTTCAATAACACGGTTGATGTAGTCGTACTTCTTCGCGATCCAACCGATCAAGTACCGAACGTACGACACCTCCGCATTCAGCACACGTTCAGCTCGATGACGTCCCTCGTACTCTTGATTCAGTTGAGGCCGAGGGAGAGTTTCGTCAGCACGACGGCGTGGCCCGGCGCAGGTGAGGGAGTCCTGGACTAAGGGGTCCTCAGACAGCCGGACTACATACTTTGGCCGGACTGTTGGACTATGAAGATACAAGATAGAAGACTTCATCCCGTGTCCGGATGGGACTCTCCTTTGCGTAGAAGGCAAGCTTGGCGATTCGGACATGTAGATTCCTTTCTCTGTAACTGACTTTATGTAACCCTAGCCCCTCTGGTGTCTATATAAGCCGGAGAATTTAGTCCGTAGGACAACAATCATAATTTCATAGGCTAGATTTCTAGGGTTTAGCCACTACGATCTCGTGGTAGATCAACTCTTGTAATACACATATTCATCAAGATCAATCAAGTAGGAAGTAGGGTATTACCTCCATAGAGGGCCCGAACCTTGCTAAAAATTTTGTCCCGCGCCTCCTGTTACCATTAGCCTTAGACGCACAGTTCAGGACCCCCTGTTGGGTAACGTAGTAATTTCAAAATTTTCCTACGCACACACAGGATCATGGTGATGCATAGAAACGAGAGGGGAGAGTGTGTCCACGCACCCTCGTAGACCGAAAGCGGAAGCGTTAGCACAACGCGGTTGATGTAGTCGTACGTCTTCATGATCCGACCGATCAAGTACCGAACGCACGACATATTTTGAGGTCTTCACGATCCAATAAGTCACTAGCTCGTTCCATTGTTCCAGAGAACGGAGTTTTAGTCATCTTGCCCATAACTCCATAAGGCACGGTTCGCAGGCATCAAATGATTCATAATCAAGTGATTCCAAAAGTCCATCTTAATGGAGTTTCTTCATGCGCTTTACACCGATATGACCCAAACGACAGTGCCACAAATAAGTTGCACTATCATTATCAACTTTGCATCTTTTAACATCAATATTATGAATATGTGTATCACTACGATCGAGATCCAACAAATTATTTTCATTGGGTGTATGACCATCGAAGGTTTTATTCATATAAACAGAACAACAATTATTCTCTGACTTTAAATGAATAACCATATTGCAATAAACATGATCAAATTATATTTATGCTCAACACAAACGCCAAATAACATCTATTTAGGTTTAACACTAATCCTGAAAGGATAGGGAGTGTGCGATGATGATCATATCAATCTTAGAACCACTTCCAACACACATCGTCACTTCACCCTTAACTAGTCTCTGTTTATTCTGTAACTCCTGTTTTGAGTTACTAATTTTTAGCAACCGAACAAGTATCAAATACCCAGGGGCTACTATAAACACTAGTAAGGTACACATCAATAACCTGTATATCAAATATACCCTTGTTCATTTTGTCATCCTATTTATCCACCAAATATTCAGGGTATTTCCACTTCCAGTGACCATTTCCTTTGCAGTAGAAGCACTTAGTTTCAGGCTTTGGTCCAGCTTTGGGCTTCTTCACGGGAGTGACAACTTGCTTGCCATTCTACTTGAAGTTCCCTTTCTTTTCCTTTGCCCTTTTCTTGAAACTAGTGGTCTTATCAATCATCAACACTTGATGCTCTTTTCTTGATTTCCACCTTTGTCGATTTCAGCATCACGAAGAGCTCGGGAATCATTTTCGTCATCCCTTGCATTATAGTTCATCACGAAGTTCCAGTAACTTGGTGATGATGACTAGAGAACTCTGCCAATCACTATCTTATCTGGAAGATTAACTCCCACTTGATTCAAGCAATTGTAGTACTTAGACAATACAAGCACTTGCTCACTAGTTGAGCAATTCTCCTCCATCTTTTAGCTACAGAACTTGTTGGAGACTTCATATCTCTCAACTCGGGTATTTGCTTGAAATATTAATTTCAACTCCTGGAACATCTTATATGGTCCATGACGTTCAAAACGTCTTTGAAGTCCCGATTCTAAGCCGTTAAGGTGGTGCACTAAACTATCAAGTAGTCATCATATTTAGCTAGCCAAACATTCATAACGTCTGCATCTGCTCTTGCAATAGGTCTATCACCTAGCGGTGCATCAAGGACATAATTCTTCTGTGCAGCAATGAGGATACATCTCAGATCACGGACCTAGTTTGTATCATTGTTACTATCATCTTTCAACATAGTTTTCTCTAGGAACATACATAAAAACATAGGGAAGCAACAACGCAAGCTATTGATCTACAACAACATAGACATGCAAAATACTATCAGGACTAAGTTCATGATAAATTAAAGTTCAACTAATCATATTACTTTAAGAACTCCCACTTAGATAGACATCCCTCTAATCATCTAAGTGATCACATGATCCAAATCAACTAAACCATAACCGATCATCACGTGAAATGGAGTAGTTTTCAATGGTGAACATCACTATGTTGATCATATCTACTATATGATTCATGCTCGACCTTTCGGTCTCAGTGTTCCGAGGCCATATCTGCATATGCTAGGCTCATCAAGTTTAACCTGAGTATTCTGCGTGTGCAAAACTGGCTTGCACCCGTTGTAGATGGACGTAGAGCTTATCACACCTGATCATCACGTGGTGTCTGGGCACGACGAACTTTGGCAATGGTGCATACTCAGGGAGAACACTTTTATCTTGAAATTTAGTGAGGGATCATCTTATAATGCTACCGTCAATCAAAGCAAGATAAGATGCATAAAAGATAAACATCACATGCAATCAATATAAGTGATATGATATGGCCATCATCATCTTGTGCTTGTGATCTCCATCTCCGAAGCACCATCATGATCACCATCGTCACCGGCGCGACACCTTGATCTCCATTGTAGCATCGTTGTCGCCTCACCAACTGTTGCTTCTACGACTATCGCTACCGTTTAGTTATAAAGTAAAGCAATTACAGGGCGATTGCATTGCATACAATAAAGCGACAACCATATGGCTCCTGCCAGTTGTCTATAACTCGGCTACACAACATGATCATCTCATACAATAAAATATAGCATCACATCTTGACCATATCACATCACAACATGCCCTGCAAAAACAAGTTAGACGTCCTCTACTTTGTTGTTGCTAGTTTTACGTGGCTGCTTTTGGCTAAGCAAGAACCGTTCTTACCTATGCATCAAAAAACCATAACGATAGTTCGTCAAGTTAGTGTTGTTTTAACCTTCTCAAGGACCGTGCGTAGCCACACTCGGTTCAACTAAAGTTGGAGAAACTGACACCCACCAGCCACCTATGTGCAAAGTGAAGGAAATATGCCCTAGAGGCAATAATAAAGTTATTATTTATTTCCTTATATCATGATAAATGTTTATTATTCATGCTAGAATTGTATTAAACCGGAAACATAATACATGTGTGAATACATAGACAAACAGAGTGTCACTAGTATGCCTCTACTTGACTAGCTCGCTAATCAAAGATGGTTATGTTTCCTAACCATAGACATGAGTTGTCATTTGATTAACGGGATCACATCATTAGGAGAATGATCTGATTGACATGACCCATTCCGTTAGCTTAACACTTGATCGTTTAGTATGTTGTTAATGCTTTCTTCATGACCCATACATGTTCCTGTAACTATGAGATTATGCAACTCCCGTTTAC
>LR880969.1:2633406-2644624 GCA_904067115.1 Aegilops sharonensis | reverse complement strand
TCGACGACATCGGCAACATGCAACTCCAATTCCATCTTCTCCCCCTCAATTCTTTTCAATTTTTCTTTCAAGTACTCGTTTTCTCTTTCAACTAAATTTAACCTCTCGACAATAGGGTCGGTTGGAATTTCCGGTTCACATACCTCCTAGAAAAAATTTCTATGTCAACTTTATGGGCATAATTTGTCATAAACACGAAATGCAACTAGTTTTAAAAGAGAATATATATACCACATCCGAATCATAACAAGGACGAGGGCCGACGGGGACGGATATCAAAACCATGGCACTATATGTATAACAAACAACGTACGGGTAAGATAATTATACGAGTAACTATATATCCAAATCACACAAACATCATTTTTTATATAAAATTTCATGAACAAGAGGCTCACCACAAGGTGGTGCCGGCGACGGGACGGTGCGGGTGATCGACGGTGGTTACGACGGAGATTTAGAAGGCACTAAGTAAACCACACCTACATATGCAAACTAAGTGTTATTTTTGACCTCAGATTGCATATAAATCAAATACTAGCACATATATATATTTCCTCCCAAATTACTAAACTCACAAATTAATCACTATATAAAGCATTGCAAGAGCTAATCTAGCAATGAGAGATGAAAGGACAAAGTTGCTAACCTTTGTGATCATTTGAATGGATGGGGGCCTTCAAATATTGACAAATTTTGGGCAAAATGTGTGATGAGCTCGAGAGGAAGAGGGGAAGAACAGAGGGGAGAGGGGAAAGGGGAAGAACAAAGCGAGCTCGGGTGGACGAAGGGTTTATGTAGGACGACCTTTAGTACCGGTTCGTGCCAAGAACCGGTACTAAAGGGCCTGGAGGGGCCCCAGTCTGACAACATCCTGCCACCACTCTCATTAGTACCGGTTCGTGGCACGAGCCGGTGCTAAAGGTTTGCCACGAACCGGTACTAATGAAAGCGGCCCGGCTAGCCATTGGAACCGGCACTAATGTATACATTAGTGCCGGCTCAAATTCAAACCGGCACTAATGTGCTTCACGTTTGACCCTTTTTCTACTAGTGGGTGGACTGCGGGCAGTCGACTATAGTCTTTATACTTTGAACTTCTTCACTCGGTCTGGCCGGGCCATGTCGAATGGATCTTTGGAACCGGTGGGGGCACGCTGAGTGCACCCACTGGGTGTAGTCCCCGAGACTATGGTGGACTGCTGGCAGTCGACTATAGTCTTAGGAACTGTTTTTCTTCTTTCTTTTTTTGCCTCTTTCGGTCGACTGGTCAAACCGAATTGGTAAAACTAGTGGGGGCACCCTGAGTGCACCCACTGGGTGTAGTCCCCGAGACTACTGTCGAATGTTTTGATTCGACTATAGTCTTAGAAATGCTATGATTTTTTCTTTAGTCACTCGGAAGTGACCTGTCTTTGATGTTTTGTCGATTGACTCTTCGCAGAAATCTTGCGAGCTCGTGGCCCGCTATACCGAATTGGAGAACAAACAGATCCAGCTCAACCTTGACTTGAAGCTTGCTCAGGAGAACTTGCAAAAGGCGAGAGACGAAGCAAAAGGTATGGCTGGTGAGAGCTTTGACGACTGTCTTTGTCTTTCTACCCATTCTCAACTCTGGGCTTATTGTTATTTTGCAGACAAACTGGAGGAGGCTCTGAAGAAGAAAGACCATGACCTTACAGAGGCACAGAAGGCGGCTTTGGAGAAAACAAAGCTCACGGAAGAGAAACTAGTCTCAGTCAGCAAACTCGAAGAGGAGAATACCAAACTAAAGGCTGCTCTCGACGCGGCCAACAAGGAGGTTAGCCGACTGAAGAATGACAAAGTTTCTCTGACTGACAAGGCCGGCGAACTGGCTGGGAAGAGGAATGATCTGGAGGCTTATCTGGGAGGGCTCGCCAAATTTTTTTTCCTCATGCTCGAAGGTAATCTCTTTTACCCGACTGTCTAGTTATCACCGACTGATCATAGAACTGTTAACTTGAACCCGAGTTGCATTTATAGAATTCTGTCAGAACTTCGAAGAAGAGACCAGTCGAGTGGAGACAAGCCTGGACCCCATCAACTCTCCCGTGAAGGATGAAGCCGCTATGAACGTGCTCCGACTGGAGTCTCGCATTGCTGGTGTGGTGGACTATCTCGCTCGACTGAAAGCTGTGGTGTCGCGGATCGACTCAACACTCTGGCCAGACCAGACGCTTCAGAATGAGCTCGAGTCCTTAATGGCTCGACTGAATGAGGTTCCAAGTCGAGTGCAAGAATGGAAAAAGTCTTCTGCCAGGTGCGGTGCTGATGTTGCTCTGTCTCTGGTTCGTGTCCACTGCAAGGAGGCGCGGAAGGAAAAGCTGGCGTCCCTGAAAGTTGCCAATACCAAGAAGTATGATTTCCGATCTTTCATGGAGAGTTTCATCACCGCTGCCACCCGGATTGCTGATGGGATCGACCTTGACCAGTTTGTGGCTCCTTCCAGTCCTCCACCTGAGGAGTAAAAAACTTCTATGCTCTACCTTAAATTTGCCTCAGAATGCCGAGTGGTTTTGTAACCGATAAACTTTAACGGGCTTAACGCCCGAGCACTTTCGAATCCATAGGACGTTTATCCGAACTTGGTTTATCATCGAGCGTGCTTTTATTTGTCTTCGATGCGAACTTTGCTTTCCATTCGGAATATACTTCAATGCTTGAGCAGCATCCTTGAGGTGAATATCCAGTCGACTTGCACTTCATTGATTTTGCAGGTAGGGATGAAGTACAGGCTGCGGCTGACCTCGTCGTCCTTGCGGATTGGGATGGACCGCACGTGGTACTTGTGGTGCAGCTCTGAAGGAGAAGGTAGCGGTCGACCTGCACCTCGTCGTCCTTGCGGATTGGGATGGACTGCACGTTGTACTTGCGGCGCAGCTCCGAAGGAGAAGGTAGCAGTCGACCTGCACCTCGCCGTCCTTGTGGATTGGGATGGACTGCACGTTGTACTTGTGGTGCAGCTCCGAAGGAGAAGGTAATTGTCGAACTGCCTCTCGTCATCCTTGCGGATCAGGATGGATTTCTTACTTAGGCGAGTACTGGACTGCACCTAAGCCCCCGAGTGGGAGGTTTGCTCTCCACTCGGTAGGATTTTTCAATACTTAGGCGAGTACTGGACTGCAGCTAAGCCCCCGAGTGGGAGGTTTGCTCTCCATTCGGTAGGATTTTTCAATACTTAGGCGAGTACTGGACTGCAGCTAAGCCCCCGAGGGGGAGGTTTGCTCTCCACTCGGTAGGATTTTTCAATGCTTAGGCGAGTACTGGACTGCAGCTAAGCCCCCGAGGGGGAGGTTTGCTCTCCACTCGGTAGGATTTTTCAATGCTTAGGCGAGTACTGGACTGCAGCTAAGCCCCCGAGGGGGAGGTTTGCTCTCCACTCGGTAGGATTTTTCAATGCTTAGGCGAGTACTGGACTGCAGCTAAGCCCCCGAGGGGGAGGTTTGCTCTCCACTCGGTAGGATTTTTCAATGCTTAGGCGAGTACTGGACTGCAGCTAAGCCCCCGAGGGGGAGGTTTGCTCTCCACTCGGTAGGATTTTTCAATGCTTAGGCGAGTACTGGACTGCAGCTAAGCCCCCGAGGGGGAGGTTTGCTCTCCACTCGGTAGGATTTTTCAATGCTTAGGCGAGTACTGGACTGCAGCTAAGCCCCCGAGGGGGAGGTTTGCTCTCCACTCGGTAGGATTTTTCAATGCTTAGGCGAGTACTGGACTGCAGCTAAGCCCCCGAGGGGGAGGTTTGCTCTCCACTCGGTAGGATTTTTCAATGCTTAGGCGAGTACTGGACTGCAGCTAAGCCCCCGAGGGGGAGGTTTGCTCTCCACTCGGTAGGATTTTTCAATGCTTAGGCGAGTACTGGACTGCAGCTAAGCCCCCGAGGGGGAGGTTTGCTCTCCACTCGGTAGGATTTTTCAATGCTTAGGCGAGTACTGGACTGCAGCTAAGCCCCCGAGGGGGAGGTTTGCTCTCCACTCGGTAGGATTTTTCAATGCTTAGGCGAGTACTGGACTGCAGCTAAGCCCCCGAGTGGGAGGCTTGCTCTCCACTCGGTAGGATTTTTCAATACTTAGGCGAGTACTGGACTGCAGCTAAGCCCCCGAGTGGGAGGTTTGCTCTCCACTCGGTAGGATTTTTCAATACTTAGGCGAGTACTGGACTGCAGCTAAGCCCCCGAGTGGGAGGTTTGCTCTCCACTCGGTAGGATTTTTCAATACTTAGGCGAGTACTGGACTGCAGCTAAGCCCTCGAGTGAGAGGTTTGCTCTCCACTCGGTAGGATTTTTGATGACGTAGCTCCGAAGGAAAAGGTAGCAGTCGACCTGCACCTCGTTGTCCTTGTGAAGCACACCTTGTATTAAATACTTAGGCGAGTACTGGGACTGCAGCTAAGCCCCCGAGTGGGAGGCTGGCTCTCCACTCGGTAGGATTTAAAACACTTAGGCGAGTACTGGGACTGCAGCTAAGCCCCCGAGTGGGAGGCTGGCTCACCACTCGGTAGGATTTTAAAACCCTTAGGCGAATACTTGGACTGCAGCTAAGCCCCCGAGTGGGAGGCTGGCTCACCACTCGGTAGGATTTAAAACACTTAGGCGAGTACTTGGACTGCAGCTAAGCCCCCGAGTGGGAGGCTCGCTCTCCACTCGGTAGGATTTAAAACACTTAGGCGAAACAGATTCGCAGCTAAGCCCCCGAGTGAGAGGCTGGCTCGCCACTCGGTAAGGATTTTTTTTACAAACTTAGGCGAAACGGATTCGCAGCTATGCCACCCACTGGGGGGAATTTCAACAAAAAGTAATAACAATCACTGGGAAAATTATAACCTTTTGATTTAGATAAACAAACTACACAGGAATTTTTATTACATCTCATCCGAGTGAGTACTAAAGTGTAAAAGGGGCGGAGCAGCTCCGCATTCCAGGCTCGAGGCTCATCGATATGGCGTTCGACGTTGTAAAGATGATAAGATCCATTGTGGAGAACTCTGGTGACGATGAAGGGACCTTCCCAAGTGGGAGCGAGCTTGTGTGGTTTCTGTTGATCCACTCGGAGGACCAGATCCCCTTCTTGAAAGGCTCGGCTCTTCACATTTCTTGCGTGGAATCGACGCAAGTCCTGCTGATAGATGGTCGAGCGGATCAGGGCCATCTCTCTCTCCTCTTCAAGGAGGTCGACTGCATCTTGCCGGGCTTGCTCCGCTTCAGCTTCAGAGTAGAGTTCGACTCGGGGCGCATTGTGAAGCAGGTCACTCGGCAGAACTGCTTCAGCTCCATAGACCAAAAAGAATGGAGTTCTCCCAGTCGACCGATTAGGAGTGGTCCTCAATCCCCAAAGAACCGACGGAAGTTCATCAACCCACGCTCCTGCTGCATGCTTGAGATCACGCATCAGTCGAGGTTTCAGTCCTTTGAGAATTAGACCATTTTCTCGTTCCGCTTGTCCATTCGACTGGGGGTGAGCGACTGAAGCATAGTCGACTCACGTGCCCTGAGAGGCGCAAAAGGCTTTGAACTTGTCGGAATCGAAATTTGCCCCATTGTCAGTGATGATGCTGTGCGGGACTCCATATCTGAATATCAACTCTCTGATGAAACTGACAGCAGTGCACGCATCAAGGTTCTTGATAGGTTTAGCTTCGATCCACTTCATAAACTTGTCGACTGCCACAAGCAAATGAGTGAAACCACTCCTGCCAGTTCTCAGTGGTCCAATCATATCCAACTCCCAAACAGCGAAAGGCCAGACGAGGGGAATGGTCTTTAATGCTGAGGCGGGTTTGGGTGACATATTGGAGTAGAACTGACATCCTTCACACTTGTCGACTATTTCCTTTGCCATTTCATTTGCCTTTGGCCAGTAAAATCCCGCTCGGTATGCTTTAGCCACGATGGTCCGAGAAGACGCATGGTGACCACAGGTCCCCGAGTGGATATCATCAAGAATTATCTGACCTTCTTCTGGCGTTATGCACTTCTAGCTGACTCCAGTCACGCTTTCTCTGAATAACTGTCCCTTGATCACAGAAAAGCCCTTGGATCGGCGAATGATCTGTCTAGCCTCTTCTTCATTCTCCGGGAGCTCTTTCCCCAGGATAGACGCGATGTACGGTACTGTCCAATCGGGAGTGATGACCACGACTTCCATGATCAGGTCGACCATCGCTGGGACCTCAACTTCAGTCGGATCAGTGGCACTTTTTGGTTGTGGAGCTTCTTCAGTGAAAGGATCCTCTTGAATCGACGGTGTGCGTATGTGCTCCAAAAACACATCACTGGGAATGGCTTCCCTCTTGGACCCTATTTTCGCCAAATCATCAGCAGCTTGATTTTTCAGTCGGGGTATATGATGTAGCTCTAACCCCTCAAACTTCTTCTCTAGCTTCCTCACTGCATTACAGTAGCCAGTCATGGCTGGACTTCTGACGTCCCACTCCTTCATCACCTGATTAACCACCAGATCTGAGTCGCCATAGACCATGAGGCGACGGACGCTGAGTGAAATGGCCATACGCAACCCATACAATAGTGCTTCGTATTCTGCTTCATTGTTGGAAGAATCAAAGTGAATCTGGAGCACATATCTGAGCTTATCTCCTCGAGGGGAAACCAATATTACCCCAGCACCGGAACCATTCAGCATCTTGGAACCATCAAAGAACATAGTCCAGTGCTCCGAGTGAACTTGAGTCGGTAACTGTTGTTCAATCCACTCGGCAATGAAATCTGCTATTGCTTGGGACTTGATGGCTTTCTTTGCCTCAAACTTGATATCAAGGGGAAGAAGTTCAATCGCCCATTTCGCCACTCGACCAGTTGCGTCTCTGTTGTGCAAAATCTCTGATAATGGGGCGTCGCTGACGACTGTAATGGTATGATCAGAGAAGTAATGAGAAACCTTCTTTGCGGTCATATAAATCCCATACACAAGCTTCTGATAATGAGGGTATCTTTTCTTTGACGGAGTTAATACTTCAGAAAGATAATATACTGGGCGCTGAACTTTGAAGGCCTTTCCTTCCTCTTCCCGCTCGACCGTAAGTACTGTACTAACGACTTGTCCTGTGGATGCAATGTAAAGCAGCAACGGCTCCTTGCTGATTGGGGGAGCAAGCACCGGCTGGGTGGAGAGCAGAGATTTGAGCTCTGCAAACGCTACATCAGCTTCAGGAGTCCACTCAAACTTGTCTGACTTCTTCATCAGTCGGTAAAGAGGCAATGCCTTTTCACCGAGGCGAGAGATGAATGGACTTAAAGCGGCCAAGCATACAGTAAGCTTCTGGACATCGTGCACACGCACAGGGCGTTTCATTCGGAGTATAGTGCCAACTTTTTCTGGGTTAGCATCGATTCCTCGTTCAGAAACGAGAAAACCGAGTAACTTTCCGCCAGGAACTCCGAATGTGCACTTTGATGGATTAAGCTTGATATCATACCTCCTGAGATTGGCAAATGTTTCAGCAAGGTCAGTCAACAGGTCGGAACCTTTCTGTGACTTGACCACAATGTCATCCATGTATGCCTCCACATTCCGACTGATTTGAGTGAGTAAACACTTCTGAATCATCCTCATGAACGTGGCTCCGGCATTCTTGAGGCCGAATGGCATGGTGACATAACAGAAGCACCCGAATGGAGTGATGAAAGCTGTTTTGATCTCATCGGGTCCATACAGACGGATCTGATGGTACCCGGAATATGCCTCTAAAAAAGACAACCGCTCGCATCCCGCAGTCGAGTCGACTATTTGGTCGATGCGGGGGAGAGGAAAATGATCTTTCGGGCAGGCCCGATTGATATGTTTGAAGTCGATGCACATGCGCAGTGAATTGTCCTTCTTAGGGACCATGACAACATTGGCGAGCCACTCGGAGTGGTAAATCGCTCGGATAAACTCTGCTGCTAAGAGCCGAGCCACCTCCTCGCCAATGGCCTTTCTCTTCTGGACGACGGACCGTCGAAGATGTTCTTTGACAGGTTTGACTTTTGAGTCGACTCGCAGACGATGCTCAGCCAGTTCCCTGGGAACACCTGACATGTCAGCAGGCTTCCATGCAAAGATGTCCCGGTTCTCACGGAGGAACTGGATGAGCGCTTCTTCCTATTTGGAGTCGAGTGTTGTTGAGATGTGAGTCGGAGCAGCATTGGGATCAGTCGGATGAATATGAATCGGTTTCGTTTCTCCGGACGACTGAAATGCTGACTCCGTGGCGGGCTTCTTGGCTCGCAACAAATCACTCGGGTTTGCAATTTTCTGGTACTCTTGCAGCTCGACCACTGCCATCTGAGCATCAACGATCTTAGAGCCTTTCTAAAAACACTCTTCTGCCTTTTTCCGATTGCCAGTGACAGTGATCACACCTTTGGGACCTGGCATCTTTAGCTTGAGGTACACATAACATGGTCGAGCCATGAAACACGCATATGCTGGCCTCCCCAGAATAGCACGATAAGCGCTCTGGAAATCCACGACCTCAAAGGTCAACTTTTCCTTACGAAAATTCTTGTAGTCACCAAAAACCACATCGAGAGCAATTTGGCCGAGTGACTCAGGCTTCTTCCCAGGAATGACTCCATGGAAGCTCATGTGGCTGGTGCTGAGTCTGGACATCGGAATGCCCATCCCTTTCAACGTCTCTGCATACAAAATGTTCAAACCACTGCCACCATCCATCAAAACTTTGGTCAGTCGAGTACCTTTGACGACTGGATCGACCACCAACGCTTGCCTCCCAGGGGTGGAAATGTGTGTTGGATGATCAGACTGGTCGAATGTGATGGTGGTCTGGGACCATTACAGATAATTGGGCGTCGCCGGAGCGACCATGTTCACTTCTCGGTTGATAACTTTCAATCGACTTTTGCTTTCAACGTCAGCAAAAATCATCAGGGTGGAATTGACCTGGGGGTATCCACCATCACTATCTTCCTTGTCCTCAACTTTGTCTGACACCTTTTCTTTATCCTTGGGCTGCTTCCCTTGGAACTGCTGAATCAAGAGCCGACACTGTCGAGTGGTATGCTTCGGGTAAATGAGTTTACCCTCTTCATCTTTCTTCGTGTGAATGTGACATGGCAAGTCCAACACATCATTCCCATCTTGGTCTTTCACCTTCTTGGGGTTCCACGGACCCTTGGGTTTCCCCTTGAACTTTCCTGGGGTCACAGCCAAGGCTTCTCCGGGAGCGGCTGGCTCGGCTTTGCGCTTCTGCTTCCGACTGGAGTTCCCTCCGCCGGCTTCATTAGCGGCTGACTTGTACTTACCACTCCGGAGCCGATCCTGTTCTTCACCATTAGCATACTTGGTGGCAATCTCCATCATCCGACTCAGGGTCATATCTCCTGTCTGACCAAATTTCAAACTCAACTCCCTGTTCTTGACACCTTCCTTGAAAGCACATACTGCCTGGTGGTCAGACACATTCTCAACTGTGTGGTGCAAGGTAATCATGTTGGGGAACGTAGCAGAAATTCAAAATTTTCCTACGTGTCACCAAGATCTATATATGGAGAAACTAGCAATGAGGGGAAGGAGAGTGCATCTATATACCCTTGTAGATCGCTAAGCGGAAGCGTTCAAGAGAACGGGGTTGAAGGAGTCGTACTCGTCGTGATCCAAATCACCGAGATCCTAGTGCCGAACGGACGGCACCTCCGCGTTCAACACACGTACAGCCCGGTGACGTCTCCCATGCCTTGATCCAGCAAGGAGAGAGGGAGAGGTTGGGGAAGACTCCATCTAGCAGCAGCACGACGGTGTGGTGGTGATGGAGGAGCGTGGCAATCCTGCAGGGCTTCGCCAAGCACCACGGGAGAGGAGGAGGACTTGGGAGAGGGGGAGGGCTGCGCAAGGGGCAAGGGTGCAGCTCCCATGCGCCTCCCCACTATATATAGGGGTGGAGGGGGATTATTTCTTACCCTCCAAGTCCATTGGGGCATTGGCAAAGGTGGGAGGAAAGAAATCCCATCCTTTCCTTTCCCCACCGATTGTTATCCCCCTTTTTAGGGATCTTGATCTTATCCCTTCGGGATATGATCTTATTCCTTCTAAGGGGGGATCTTGGTGCGCCTTGACCAGGGGTGTGGGGCCTTGCCCCCACTACCCACGTTCATGTGGGTCCCCCCATGCAGGTGGGCCCCACTCCGGAACCTTCTAGAACCTTCCCGATACAATACCGAAAAATCCCGAACATTTTCCGGTGGCCAAAATAGGACTTCCCATATATAAATCTTTACCTCCGGACCATTTCGGAACTCCTCGTGACATCCGGGATCTCATCCGGGACTCCGAACAACATTCGGTAACCACATATATCTATTCCCTATAACCCTAGCGTCATCGAACCTTAAGTGTGTAGACCCTACGGGTTCGGGAACCATGCAGACATGACCGAGACGTTCTCCGGTCAATAACCAACAGCGGGATCTGGATACCCATGTTGGCTCCCACATGTTCCACGATGATCTCATCGGATGAACCACGATGTCAAGGACTCAATCGATCCTGTATACAATTCCCTTTGTCTAACGGTATTGTACTTGCCCGAGATTCGATCGTCGGTATACCGATACCTTGTTCAATCTCGTTACCGGCAAGTCTCTTTACTCGTTCCGTAACACATCACCCGTTGATCAACCCCTTGGTCACATTGTGCACATTATCATGATGTCCTACCGAGTGGGCCCAGAGATACCTCTCCGTTTACACAGAGTGACAAATCCCAGTCTCGATTCGTGCCAACCCAACAGACACTTTCGGAGATACCTGTAGTGCACCTTTATAGCCACCCAGTTACGTTGTGACGTTTGGTACACCAAAGCATTCCGACGGTATCCGGGAGTCGCACAATCTCATGGTCTAAGGAAAAGATACTTGACATTAGAAAAGCTTTAGCATACGAACTACACGATCTTTGTGCTAGGCTTAGGATTTGGTCTTGTCCATCACATCATTCTCCAAATGATGTGATCCCGTTATCAACGACATCCAATGTCCATGGTCAGGAAACCGTAACCATCTGTTGATCAACGAGCTAGTCAACTAGAGGCTTACTAGGGACATGGTGTTGTCTATGTATCCACACATGTATCTGAGTTTCCTATCAATACAATTATAGCATGGATAATAAACGATTATCATGAACAAGGAAATATAATAATAACCAATTTATTATTGCCTCTAGGGCATATTTCCAACAGTCTCCC